>WNWK01013783.1:10000-53929 GCA_009830355.1 Cherax destructor | reverse complement strand
AAATGAAAATCGGCCCAGCACCAGATGTGGAAGGCTGTGGGGTCATCTGGGTTTTCATCACTAAACGTTATCCGGGGCACTGCTTTCGTAATCCCATCTTAAAAACCATGGAATTCACTTCCGGACTTCCATCACTTTTGAATTCACGGGGGAAGAGAAGGCCCCCTTTTCGCCGGGAGGGGGGTTTTTCCCCCCGGGGCTGGTGAAAATGACTACAAACAGGGCCCCTACTCCCCCGGGGTCCCCGTTTTTTTTCATACTCGCACCCCACCACGCAGCCCCATTCTCTCACATGGGGCCTCCCAGCTTTCCCCCGTTTCATTTAAACCCCCAAATTTAGGCGTATAGATATCGAAAAGTGGCTCGAAGACTATATCAACAAACGTAAAAGGTTAAAACCGTTATAGGTTTCTGGTTTCTTCTTGTCCCCAATGCGGGGGTTTGGGGAGACTACACCCCCCTTTGCATGGCCCACATGCCTTACTCAGGGATCTTGGGAGGCTCCTGCCCCTCTCTGGAAAAATTTGGGTTCCAGTTCTGTTCGACATATCCTGTTGGACTGCCCACTTATCAACGAGCAGGAAAATTTACCTCCAAATTTTTGTCTGGCCCTTTTTTTTCCCTTTTTGCAGATGGACCTTTTTAACCCTGATTCTCATTGATTTTTTGACTGAAACGCTTACTACAAAAACCCTTAAATTATAACCAAACCCTCCCTCAGTCCCTTCCCCCGACCTTTTGCCCCCTCCACCCCTGCACTATCCACCGTCATCTTGCACTCCATACCCTACTAATCGTCCATCTCCCTCTTACAACCCACTCTCCCTGCATCCTACAATAACCTGCAGCGCTGTATAACCCCTGTGGTTTAGCGCTTCTATTTGATTATAATAATAATAATAATCTTGATGCTGGTGGGGGGCTCTTGATCTAGGGAAATGGATCTGTGCTCCAGTTCCCTGAAATGAGCCTAAATACCTTCCATCCCCACATGTGCTGTATAATCCTATGGGTTTAGTGCTCCCCCAATTATTATAATTAAAATATGTAAGATTTAAATAGTTTTAATGTAAATAACTTGGCTTCATTACATAAATAACTTGTGCTGTATGGCCCTTGTGGGTTCAGTGCTTAGTTATGATTACAGGAAAAAAAAAAAACATTGCACTCAAAAAATGGAAAAATTTCATTTACAGAAAATGTAAAAAATTGAGGGATACTATTATATTTTGAATTTCTGAAAAAGGGAATTTTTTTTTTACAGAAAATGGATATATTTTATGGGAAGCTATTATAGTTGGAATCATAGAAAATGGGAAAAAAAATTTGCACTACAGAAACAAAAAATTAAGGGGACACTTATATTTTGAACCATAGAAAATGGGAAATTTTTAATTACAGAAAATGTAAAAAAATTGAGGGGAAACTATTATATTTGGAATCACAGAAAATGGGAAAAATTTCCATTACAGAAAATGTAGAAAACTTGAGGGAAGACACTTATATTTTGAATCATAGAAAATGGGAAAATTTAAATCACAGAAAATGTTAAAAAATTAAGGGGACACTTATATTTTGAATCATAGAAAATGGGAAGTTAAACTGCAGTTTCCAAATTTTATCACGACACTTTGTAATGTGGAGTCTTACAAAGTCATACTATAGAAGACGAAAATGCATTTTATATGTATAATTATATATTTTTTAACATGCCAGCCATTTCCCACTGAGACAGGGTGACCCAAAATAGAAGAAAAACTCATCCATACTTAATCAGTGTCTTTGCAGAGGCACTCAGATACGGCAGTTCAGGTGTCCTTCCAAACTGCCAACATCCCAAACCCCTCCTTTAAAGTGTAGGCATTGTACTTTCAATTTCCAGGACTTAAGCCTGCTAACCGGTTTCCCTGAATCCCTTCACAAAATATTGCCCTGCTTCATTTACTCCTCGCACGCTTGCTGGAAGTCCAAGCTCCTCACAAAGCCTTTTTACCCCCTCCCTCCAACCTTTTTGAGGATGATCCCTACCCCGCCTTCCTTTCCCTACAGATTTATACTCTCTCCAAGTCATTCTATGTTCCATTCTCTCTAAATGACCAAACCACCTCAACAACCCCTCTTCAGCCCTCTGATTAATACTTTTAGTAACTCCACACCTAATTTCCACACTATGCATTCTCTGCATATTTACACCACACATTGCCCTTAGACATGACATCTCCAGCTGCCTCCTTGCTGCAGCATTTACAACCCATGGTTCACACCCATATAAGAGTGTACCACTATACTCTCGTACATTCCTTTCATAGCCTCCATGGATAACAGTTTTTTTCTCCACAGATACCTCAACGCACCACTCACCTTTTTTCCTTTAATTCTATGGTTAACCTCATCCTTCATAAACCCTTCCACTGACAAGTCAACTCCCAAATATCTGAAAACATTCACTTCTTCCATACTCCCTCCAATGTGATATCCAATTTAATCCCACCTCTCTCCCCACCACCCTAGCATTTACTTCTTTTACAACCCCATTTGTAAATATGTTAGCCATGGTGACATTACATATCCCTGTCTAAAACCTTTTACTGGGAAGTAATCTCCATCTCTCCTACACACCCTAACCTGAGCCTCACTGTCCTCATAAAAATTCTTTACAGCATTTAATAACTACTACCTATTCCATACACTTGCAACATCTGCCACATTGCTTCCCTATTCACCCTATCATATGCCATTTCTAAATCCATAAATGCAATGAAAACTTCCCTACCTTTATCTAAATAATGTTCTCAAATATGCTTCAGTGTATACACTTGATCTACACATCCCCTACCCATTCTAAAGCCTCTTTGTTCATCTGCAATCCTGCTTTCTTTCCTCTAATTCTTTCAATAATAGTGAGGCTCATGGTTAGGGTGTGTAAGAGAGAGGGAGATTACTTCCCAATAAAAGTAGGTCTTAGACAGGGATGTGTAATGTCACCATGGTTGTTTAACATATTTATAGATGGGGTTGTAAAAAGTAAATGCAAGGGTGTTGGGGAGAGGGGTTGGATTAAATTATGGGGAATCAAATACAAAGAGAGAATGGAACGAGACAGAATGACTTCGAGAGTGTATAAATCTGTAGTGGAGGGAAGGCGGGGTAGGGGTCGGCCTAGGAAAGGTTGGAGGGAGGGGGTAAAGGAGGTTTTGTGTGCGAGGGGCTTGGACTTCCAGCAAGCATATGTGAGCGTATTTGATAGGAGTGAATGGAGACAAATGGTTTTTAATACTTGACGTGCTGTTGGAGTGTGAGCAAAGTAACATTTATGAAGGGATTCAGGGAAACCGGCAGGCCGGACTTGAGTCCTGGAGATGGGAAGTACAGTGTCTGCACTCTGAAGGAGGGGTGTTAATGTTGCAGTTTTATAACTGTAGTGTAAAGCACCCCTCTGGCAAGACAGTGATGGAGTGAATGAAGATGAAAATTTTTCTTTTTCGGGCCACCCTGCCTTGGTGGGAATCGGCCGATGTGTTAATAAAAAAAATACAAAAAATACAAAATGGGAGTTGACACAGTTACTTTTTGGGAGATTCTAAAGAAAAGTTGCAAAGGTTAATGGATGAGTTTGGGAGGGTGTGTAAAGGTTGAAAGTGAACATAGATAAGAGTAAGGTGTTGAGGGTAGCAAATGATTTAAAGAAAAAAAATTGGATATCACATTTAAGGAGGGAGTATGGAAGAAGTGAATGTTTTCAGATATTTGAGAGATGACTTGTCAGCGGATGGGTTTATGAAGGATGAGGTTAACCATAAAATTGATGAAGGAAAAAAGGTGAGTGGTTCGTTGAGGTATCTGTAGAGACAAAAAAAACGTTATCCATGGAAGCAAAGAAAGGAATGTACGACAGTATAGTGGTACCAACACTCTTATATGGGTGTGAAGCATGGGTTGTAAATGCTGCAGCGAGGTGGCTGGAGGCAGTGGAGATGTCCTGTCTAAGGGCAATGTGTGGTGTAAATATTATGCAGAGAATTTGTAGTGTGAAAATTAGGAGGAGGTGTGGAGTTACTAAACGTATTAGTCAAGAGGGCTAAAGAGGGGTTGAGGTGGTTTGGTCATTTAAAGTGAATGGAACAAAGTAGAATGACTTGGAGTGCGTATAAATCTGTAGGGGAAGGAAAGTGGGGTAGGGGTCGTCCTCAAAAAGGTTGGAGGGAGGGGGTAGAGGTTTTGTGGGTGAGGGGGCTTCCAGCAAGCATGTGTGAGCATGTCAGATAGGAGTGAATAGAGACAAATGGTTTTTGGGACCCTGACGAGCTGTTTGAGTGTGAGCAGGGTAATGTTTTGTAAAAGGATTCAGGGAAACCAGTTAGCCAGTCTTGAGTCCTGGAAATGGGAAATAGTACAATGCTGCACTTTAAAGGAGGGGTATGGGATTTTGACAGTTTGGAGGGATGTCTAAGCTGCCATATCTGAGCTCCTCTGCAAAGACAGTGATTATGTATGAGTGAGGTGAAAGTGTTGAATGATGATGAAATTTTTTTCGTTTTTTTTTTTTGGGTCACCCTGCCTCGGTGGAAAGCGGCCGACGTGTTAAAAAAAAATGCTACACATACACTGAATGCACTTATCTTCTGTATGACTTGGTAAGGCTCTACACAGCAAAACACTGTCCCATTAAAAGCTTGTTCTGCAATGTGACTTCACTACAGCTGGCAGTTCACCACTTGCATCCCATGAAACCTGTATGGGTCATTTGCAACATTATTAAATTCAAGAAAAATTGCTATACCCACAGAAAATGGGAACAGGAAATTTCCTTAAGTCAAATCTTAATAGAAAATTAGTTTTTATTCAATGGAAATGGTTAAAGAAAAAAATAAGTTGCTAAAAGCTGAAATAATATCCATTTTTCAATCAAATTTATTGCTATTTTCTCTACATCACGTGTAACAAAGTATAGGTGCAGATCTGCTATATTTTGGAAGTTGTTTACATAACAGTTTATTACATATTATGTATTTACATTTATATTACTCCCGCCAAGTGTAAGACAAAAACCATCAAGCTTATAAGAGATGAACACATGGGCTTCACTAATGAATGAAAATGAATTAAGCTCAGTTGTCTATACCAGCTTATAATCTCAAACTTCAGGGCAAAGTTGGATATATTTGATTATGTATTAGTAGCTGCAGGAACAACAGATTATATTTGTATCCAATCTCTCATTACAAATGGAAAAGAACATAATAGAGAATGTAGATGAATGGTTCAGAGAACCAACAAGTTGATAAATTAAGACACATGTGCAATACTTGGGTATCTTTAATGATACCCAAGTGTTGCGCATGTGTCTAATTTATCATAAGAATAGAGAAGTACACTGCAGTAAGTCTTTCGCTCCATGCTAGGCAGGTCTTTCTCACACCTAACCAGTCTCACTTATATAACTGTCTAACCTTTTTCTGACACGAAGGTAATTAGTCTTTTAAATATAGTATGGTTTTGGAAAGCATTTATATTTCATTACAGCCATCAATCACTATTTATAAATAAATATTTCACCAACTTTTTTCTCATTGTTTCTTACATATTACTGTATGTTCACAAATAGCTCCCCTGTGGTTTAGCGCTTCTATTTGATTATAATAATAATAATCACAAATAGCTCTAAGCTTGGCTGGGTGCTGACATTAAGGAAAAAAGTGTGGAGGATGAGCTCATATGTATTAATAAATAAGTCAAAGTAGGGGCAATACATATATGTATCAGTTTCAGTTAAAGTTCATAAAGTTTGCCAGAAAGAGGGCATCAAGGCATCAAAGAAAAGTTTGGAAATAAAGTTAGTGTATTCTTTGATAAATTTAACAATAAAAAGATGTTAAACTGACTCCTCAAAGGAATATGTGTGAGAATCTTACGTGTCCAACAAATATTCACGAAAGTACTACAGTGGACCCCCGGTTTTCGTAATTTATTTGTTCCGGAATGCTGTTCAAGTGCCATTACCAAACAAATTTATTCCCATAAGGAATAATATAAATTAGACTAGTCCTTTTAGACCCCCAAAAATACACTTACATAATTGTTCGAGTTTGGAGCATAACGAACACCAGGGGTCCACTGTATTTCCCATAACTATCAGGGATGAGAGAGAACCAGAAACGCAACTGCTATTTGACACTAACTTGTACCAATGATGTTGCCAGCAATTTTGAAAGCACTAGGACAATACTGGAAGATAATCAGAAAAGGGCAACCTCCTACACAAGATTAGAGGCTGATGAACATGTAGAGAAGTCTTTAAAGTCCAGTGCCCTGAACACCAAAACGACCAAGGCCCCAGCAAAAGGGAATCTCTTTGCAAATGCTGGATATGTGACACAACTATCTTTGATTGTGAAGGATGATGATTTTAACACTTTGGGAGTCTGAATCACTCACACAAGCTACAATTATATCCTTTCAAGGTCTTTGGAAGTAGAATGAAATTCTCTCTGAATAGTAAGCTTAATACATTACATACCTGCTCTCTCTTTTAGGTTCAGTACAATGTAGAATCTTTCTAGGGTGTTCAAATGCTTCCTTGGTAAGATGTACTAATACACTTAATTTTTACTTTCACATTATGGTAGATGTTTGTCTTGCATCTGAGGATATTTAAATCTTGGGAACTTGTCTGGCTTCTCCCACTAGAATTTCAATGTTTCCTGTCTGTCCACATGTGGTGTTTTTAATGTGATGATTCCTCAAAGCTCTCGCGGAGACACTAGTTATGCAGTGTTAAAAGATGCATAATAATACTTTCAGAAGTCCCTCATGTTATGCAATAGATGCATTCCATCTTCATTAATACTTAATTCTTAATTATAGGAATCAGTCCATGCTTGAAAACCTCTTGCAGAGTTGTGAAGAATATGGGAAAAACCCAATAGTGTAAAAGCAAAATTTTATTACACAGGGAATTACTGGAAGAAATGGGTAATCCCAAAACTGAATTTGCATATAAAGACCCTACATAAAGTGAGGGATGACTGTATGTACACAGTATATGAATAAGAAAGCCATAATAAACAAGTGTAACTTTTTCATATATACAGGGAATTGAACTGTATCAGACATAACATGAGCCAAATACTCTAATGAGCTGACAAGGGAAACATCAATAAAGAATACCCAAACAGGCTACTGACTGGTATAGTATAAATGTGGAAAGTTAGGAGTCGCTAGCTGTGACCACAACTGCAGTTTTTTTTTTTTTTTTACAGAGAACTCCTCCTATCCTTACAACCAGTACCAGAGGCTAGCTCTAGTCCCAACTGCAGTCAAATGAGTTGAAAATTAATCTTAAACAGATGTGATACCACTCAACCATAGCACACACAAAACAATCCAAATACTCTGGCAACCAGAAAGTGGGAACTTCAGTAAGGGATTTTCCAACAAGCTACTTCTGTAAACTTGAGTTAACAAGGGATGGTATAGCTAAGATCACAACTACAATATTTAAAGATCCTCTCCTTCATCTCCAAATGAGGTAGACTCTGCTACTAGTTTTGAGGATGCGCAGAGTTTTCTGTAAAAAAATTTGTAGTTGTGGTCACAGCTTACAGCCTCTGTTAACTTTTCAAGTTTACAAAAGTAACTTGTATGGAGATTCCTAACTAAATTTCCCATGATCAGGTCACTAGTGCTTGACTTGTGTTATATTCGCCATAGTCTGCATCCCTGCATATCTGAATTATAACAAATATATTACGTTGGAAATAAATGGTATAAAATACCGACACAATGGAAAAATAAACACATAAGAAGTATAATGTGATCCTTTATTGACAATGTTTCGCCCACACAGTGGGTTTTATCAAGTCACAAACAGATCTACCTGGGTGAAAGGTATGTGAGTATTTATAGGATGGAGTCAAGTGGAGAATGCTGGTAGGTTGGATCTGAACATGCAAGTTGCAGGTTCAGATCCAACCTACCCAGCATTCTCCACCCGACTCCATCCCATAAATACTCACGTACCTTTCACCAAGGTAGATCTGTCTGTAACTTGGTAAAGTCCACTGTGTGGGCGAAACGTTGTCAATAAAGGATCACATTATACTGCTTATGTGTTTATTTTTCCAAATATAATACATACTGTACTGCATATTCTCTATGGGTAAATGGAACAGAATTCTTCCTCTGTAAGCCATGCGTGTCATAAGAAGCGACTAAAATGCCAGAAGCAAGGAGCTAGTAACCCCTTCTCCTGTATATATTACTAAATTTTAAAGGAGAAACTTTTGTTTTCCCTTTTGGGCCACCCTGCCTCGGTGGGATATGGCCGGTTTGTTGAAAGAAGACGAAGATATATATTTTTTTATTTTTTAACTAAATGACCATCTCTGGCCAAGGCAGGGTAACTCAAAGACGAAAACGTATTCACCATCATTCATTCAATTGCTATCTTGCCAGGAGTATGCCGACATCAGAATTCAGATTACCCTCTAATATCCCTACCTCTTCTTCAGAGTACAGAGGCACCACCCTTCCCACTTCCAGGACTTAAGTCTGGCTAAACAGTTTCCCTGAATCAGTTCATAAAAGTTACCTTTGCTTACACTTAACAAACCATCCATAAAAAACACGTCTAGTCACTCCTATTTAACACACACAAGCCTGCTGGATGCTCAAGCCCCTATAACTCAAGAGCCTCTTTTACCCCACCCTCTTTCCAACTGTTCCTTCGATGACCCTACTCCTCCTACCTTCCATTTCAGATTTATACACCCTTATCATCCTATACCTTTCCATACCCAAACCACCTTAACAACTCCTCAGCCTTCTGAATTACATGCATGATCGACTCCACATTACCTATTAATTTCTATGTTCAGAATTTTCTATGATACTGACACCACACATTGCTCTCAAACATGATATCTCTACTGCTTCAAGCCGCCTTCTCCCTACAGCATTCAAAACCCAAGATCAGTAAGTCATAATGAACAACGGTCAATAAACAAGAATGGACAAGGACTTAAACAGTGGTCCATGCAGGTAGCAGGCCTAGTGCTGTAATCATTCAGCCATGAGGGTTCTGGTAGGGTGATTTTACAACCAGTAAGTGTCAAAGATGTATCAATGGCCACCAACTGCGACCCTCCTGTCTCATTTTGATAGTATAGCATATACAGTTGTGTACTGTTTTTCTATACTAGAATTGGTCTCCAATTTCTGACTACAATATAAACACCTACCATAAGTGCCCTGTGTGTGTGTGTGGGGGGAGGGATAGACAATTGGAACACATCTGAGAATGCAATCCTTTTTAAGCTCATCTTAGCCCATTGTGCTTGGTACTAAAACTGTTAATTTTTTAGAGGTGGCAGAATTGCCGGTAATGGTTTGAATCCTTGATGGAGCAACAGGTTGCCATATGTATACCATACACTACTGTACGTTTATACATATGGCTGGTGCCCATATTTATTAATCTCAATTTCATTCTCTCCCTAGACACTGAAATGCAAATATAAATGTGTACAAATGTGTTAGATTTCTACTGCTTATTTCATGCTAACTGTACTTCCTGAAGCAGGGAAAGAGCTTTTGAAATA
This sequence comes from Cherax destructor, assembly GCA_009830355.1. Classification (NCBI taxonomy): domain Eukaryota; kingdom Metazoa; phylum Arthropoda; class Malacostraca; order Decapoda; family Parastacidae; genus Cherax; species Cherax destructor. The sequence continues at coordinate 44,330 of WNWK01013783.1, read as the reverse complement.
AAAGCTTCCCTCAGTTTTTATTTATATTCTTTTGATCAATAACTTATGAGGCAGTTGGTTCCAGTTTTAGTACGTGTTTTCAAAAAAATATACCAAAGTATAATTATCATTAAGTAAGTTACTTTTTAGGTTTTATTGTAGATGTGAATTTATTATAATCAAATTAGATGCTAAATCTTTAAGGGTTACAGAACTTAAAAGCATCTGGTGAAAATAGGGTAAACTCAACTAGCACTGTATCTGATAGTGAAAAATTAAGTTTGCTACATTTTAACATCTTCCACATTCATTACATTAACTATCAACTGCTTGCCATATAAAATAAAATTATTTATATTTGTTTATAAAATTGATGTATGGTATCAATGAATACAGTACCATATTTACATTTATATTTAATAAATGCTTCTGCATTGATTTTTAATCTGTGCTTGAAGTTAATATGTGACAAATGAACAGGCCCAGCAATATATCTTTGGGAAATTAATTATTTATACCTAAATTGATCTAGTTTATGTTTTCTAGAGTAAATCACTGAATTAATCTGTAAATATTTTTAAACAACTTATAGTATCAATGGTGTAATAGTAGCAACCATTAAAAAACTGGGCATTTCCACTGTGTCTTCCATATTTTCTTCTTGGAACAAATATCCCATACATCTATTCTTTTTACAGTACACGTATATACAGTATATTTGTGCTCACTTGAGTGGAGCAGATTCTGCAGCCAGTTACAGCAAGCCACGCAGCGATTCATGTCACCAATGAATCGTAAAGCAACTGATGAACCTTCCTGCTTCTCTTAGGGAGAATCTACAAAATATTTAGAAGAATTCAATTAATTGTATAATTTAATTACTTCCAATGTGTTAATTCATATGTATAAATTGTGTTTCACCAACTGAACAGAAAAATCTCCTTGTGTGCAGGAGGGGGATTTTTTTTGTGTATGTGTACTCACCTATATGTGGTTGCTGGGGTCAAGTCTTAGCCCCTGACTCCCACTGCTCAATCTGCTGCTAGCCAGATTCATTCTTTGCCTCGTGGGCTCTTAAAACAATGTACGAGTTTGCCTCCACTTCCTCATTGAGGCCATTCCACTTCCCAATCACCCTGAGACTGAAGAAATATTTTCTGACATCTCTGTGATCGATCTGTGTTTATTTTCTAGTTATGCTCCCAAGTACCGGTTTCCCCGGCTCTCAAACAGCCTATCCCTGTCTGCCCTATCAATTCCTCCGAGTATTTTGTACAATGTTATTATGTTTATCCTGGTTCTTCTGTCCTCCACGGTCATTAAATTAAATTCCTTTAGTCTCTCTTTGTAGGTCATACCCCTTAGCTCTGGAACTAGTCTCACTGCATACTTCTGCATTTTCTCCAGTTTCTCAATTTGCTTCCTGAGATAGAGGTGTAGGTAGGTGCATATATATATGTGTGTGTGTGTACTCACCTAATTGTGATTGCAGGGGTCGAGACTCAGCTCCTGGCCCCGCCTCTGCACTGTCCGCTACTGGGTCTCTGCTCTCCCTGCTCCGTGAGCTCTATCATACCTTGTCTTAAAACTATGTATGGTTCCCGCCTCCACTATATCGTTCGCTAAACTATTCCACTTCCTAACTACTCTATGGCTGAAGAATTGCTTCCTAACATCCCTCTGACTCATCTGAGTCTTCAGCTTCCAGTTGTGTCCCCTTGTTTCTGTGTTTCCTCTCTGGAACATCCTGTCACTATCTACCTTGTCGATTCCCCGCAGTATTTTGTATGTCGTTATCATGTCTCCTCTAACCCTTCTGTCCTCCAGTGTTGTTAGTCCTATTTCCTCAACCTTTCTTCATAAGGCAGTCCCCTGAGTTGTGGAACTAGCCTTGTCGCAAACCTTTGCCCTTTCTCTAATTTCTTGACGTGCTTGACCAGGTGTGGGTTCCAGACTGGTGCTGCATACTCTAGTATGGGCCTGACGTATACGGTATACAGTGTCCTGAACGATTCCTTGTTAAGGTAACGGAACGCTAATCTTAGGTTTGCCAGTCGCCCATATGCTGCCGCGGTTATTTGGTTGATGTGTGCTTCCGGAGACGTGCTTGGTGTTATACTCACCCCAAGGTCTTTCTCCTTTGATGAGGTTAGTAGTCTTTGTCCACCTAGCCTGTACTCTGTCAGCGGTCTTCTTTGCCCTTCTCCGATCTTCATGACTTTGCATTTGGTGGGGTTAAATTCCAGAAGCCAGTTGCTAGACCAGGTGTCAAGCTTGTCCAGGTCGCTTTGAAGTCCTGCTTGGTCTTCATCCGATGTGATTCTCCTCATTAATTTCACATCATCTGCGAAAAGAGACACTTCTGAGTCTATCCCATCCGTCATGTCATTCACATATAGCAAGAATAGCACTGGTCCTAGGACTGACCCTGCGGTACACCGCTCGTCACAGGCGCCCACTGTGATACCTCATCACGCACCATGACCCGTTGTTGCCTCCTGTGAGGTATTCCTGATCCATTCCAGTGCCCTTCCTGTTATACACGCTTGGTCTTCCATCTTCTTTACTAATCTCATGTGAGGAACTGTGTCAAAGGCCTTCCTGCAGTCCAAGAAAATGCAGTCAACCCACCCTTCTCTCTCTTGCCTTATCTCTGTTACTTTATCATAGAACTCCAGGAGGTTGTGTGTGTGTGTGTGTGTTAGTTACCATTTTGTCCTAGGCACATGTCAATTAGACACTAGGCCTGTTGTATATATGTGTGTGTGTATATGTATGTAAGGAAACACTTCGAAATGTTTCTGCCCCACCGGGAATTGAACCCGGCCCCTCCGTGCGTGAAGCAAGAGCTTTACCCACTAGGCCACCGGGTGTGTGTGTGTGTGTGTGTGTGTCTGCAAGTCTGTCTGTCTGTGTGTGTCTGTGTACTTGCCTATTTGTGGTTCCAGGGGTCAAGTCAGAACTCCTAGCCCCCTGCCTCTTTGCTAGTCACTACTAGGTCCACTTTCTCCTTGCTCCAAGAGCCTTATCATACCTCTTCTTAAAGCTATGTATGGATCCTGCCTCCACTATTTCACTCTCCAGATTGTTTCATCCTGACAATTCTAAGGCTGAAGAAATACTTCCTAACATCCCTTTGACTCATCTGAGTTTTTAGCTTCTAGTTGTGTCCCCTTGTTCCTGTGTCCCATCTCTGAAACAGTGTGTGTCTGTGTAAATAAATAAATGTCACTATCATCAGGTCGAACTCATTTAACCCCTTCTCCTGTATATGTATATTACTAAATGTAAAAGGAGAAACTTTCGTTTTTCCTTTTGGGCCACCCTGCCTCGGTGGGAAACGGCCGACGTGTTGAAAGAATTAAGGTATATAAAAATACACAGACACACACACACGAGCTATGACTCTATCCCTGCAACCACAATTAGGCGAGTACACACACAGTGTACCCTTGGTATCTAGGGACTTTTAATTGCGTGCAATTACTTATTTTTAGTTTCAAGAGCAGAAGCTTGTTGCATCCCTTCTTCAGCTTTGAGCTTGTTATAAATTGTAGTGTAGGGTGTACTTCATTGATTATAATGTCATATAATTTCTTAATATTACAGTGGTTCTAGAATTTACTGTCTCCTCTTTTACTTCCTTAATAGTAGTAGTTCATCATCTTTTCCCTCAGGTTAAAAATGTGATCTTTTGTTGTTCTATATGATGGGGTTAAGGTCATATATAAATTTTTCCATATCCTTTTATGATTTTATGGCCATCTTCAATGTTTTTAATCTTCATCTCATTTTCTTAACAATGAAAGCTATTTTGTGGTCTCTTGGACTTTTCTGTTTTAATTACATTGGTTGTTTTTATGCACATATCATACCCCTTGCTGCATATTCCAACAGTGCTTTGGCACATGTTGTAAATAAGAGTTTTGGCACTTCAGCATCCATATACAGTGGACCCTCACTATTCGAACACTCCAAACTCGCCCTTTTATGTAAGTTTATTATTGTAAGTGCTTTTATAAGTATGTTTTTGGGGTCTGAAACGGACTAATCTAATTTACATCATTCCTTATGGGAATAAATTCGTTTGGTAACAGCACTTGAACAGCATTCTGGAATGAAGAATGTTCAAAAGTTGGGGGTCCACTGTAACAAGCTATTTTGAAGCTCCCCTGTACACTGGTATACCTGGAGGGTGTTCCGGGGGTCAATGCCCCCATGACCAGGCCTCGTGCTGGATCAGGACCTGATCAACCAGGCTGTTACTGCTGGCCACATGCAGACATGAACTACAGTCCGGCTGGTCAGGTACTGACTTTAGGTGCCTGTCCAGCATTTATGTGATTTTATGTTGACACACTGTTTTCTCCATTTGACACACACAACATCTTGTCTTGCCATCCATGTTTCTCATACAACTTTTATTTTCTTTAACCTATTTTCATTTTGCAGAATAATTCCATATTATATAGCATTATTCATCTACTGCTCTACCTGCTCAACTTATCCAAAGTTGTTTTATAGAGGCAGTCTTCTTTATTATTTATTTTGCACAGGATTTGTGCCTCATCCACAAGCAGGCTCGCACAAGTTTTCATTTTTTCTGGCATATAAATAATTGTGTAGATTAGATACAAAAGCATACTGCCAACAGTAATGAAATAAAGACATAGGTGCAGAACGAGCTTTTATTGCAACATTTTACTTGATCTGATAAAGCTTCAAAGCTTTCATTGTGACATTTCATTCTTTGGAGAGCTTTAGAAAGTCAAGCAAAACATGACAATGAATGCTTGCCCTGCACTTGTACCTTTTTCTTTATTATGCAGATTAGAAGCATTATTAGGGCCATAACTGATCCTTGGGGAACTCTGGTAACATATCTCAGAGGACACTATTCCTCTAGCTTTTTGCATCCTTCCATGTATTATTTCATGTAAGCATTTTTTGTGACCATGCATATTTGTCGTCCTCGTTTTCCTCAATGTACCTAACATTAATACATACTTAGTATCTGCCTAGTGTTCTTTAATAATTTCTGGCTAATTACAATGCTCTTCTTGACATCAATATACTTAAGTTTGCCCTGCAAGTATTATTTTCCTGACCTTTTCTATTTGCTTTAGTTTTTCAATCTGCTTTTCTATGTTTGAGTTTACCTCTTTTATTCAATCTCTGTGTGTTGTGTCAAGTTTAGTTATATTTTGCTCTATCACCTTTTTGTATATTTTTACAAATGGCTCTACTTTCAAGTATTTTACTTTCTAATTTTCTGTACACGTTTAGTTAGCTTACCTGTAACTTATTCCTAAATTTTAATGCATTATTAGTTTTTCAATTTAAGCACAGAGCATCAAGGCTCTGAAATCCTATGAAAATCACTTTCACTTTATTTTGCCTCTTTGTCTTTGGTCTAGTTCAGTTAGTTATCATTTTGTATTTTTCTCTGTTTAAATTACTCTAAGATAGCATTTGTTTTATCCCTCAAAATAAATTTACCAATGAACATTGTAGCATGGCAGACTAAGCTAGATTAAGTCCTGAACATGTTACATTCAACCACTAGAATACTTTATTCCCAACACTGGAAGATACCACTTTCTGGCTTTTAGACATCTCTTACACCCTCTAAATTTTTAGACTACACTGCTTAAGTAAATGCATTAAACTGATGCTCAAATATATTATCCCTTTCATTATATCCTTGCTCAAGTTAGTATCATTTTGTTTTTCATGTCCTTAGTTTTTAGTTACTTTATTGACAATGGGCGAGACACTACTCACACACGCAAGCATGAGTGTGAAGACTTACAAACACCTATCAACAAAAATTTGAACAAAATTCCATTATACATATCCAGTCACAACTGAGGTGGAAACTTTACCATAAATCCCTCCATTACCTGTGTGATTCTTCTTCTCTACACTCTTATTACCACCACCATCACTTCCCCAGAACACATTAATGACCATCCCTACCTGCACTGTATTAAGTCAAGACATACTAGGAAGGCCATGAACCGGGACTTTTGGGTTGCAGCAACACACATCACTGCCTAAGGACACATAAGGTCCCCCAAAGAAAGCAGTGTGCAGCTTGCAGATGCACCTCTGACAGGTACTGAAGACATCCAAAAACTGGATATTTAAGTTTAGTTTTTGTGGCCCGAAAACAGTTCAGCTAGCCCACGTTACAGACGCAGGCTTCTGTCTTAGCTTCTTGACGGACGTAATCTGCTACATTAAATTTCCGATCACCGGGGTTGTTGGATTTCCTCGCCTTCAGCTCTCTAAAAGGTTAAATATTAGTATGTAATTATCTGCTCATAGCAATTTAATGGGCTAATTATATTTTTATTTAACTTAAGAATAATTTATAGTACAATTGTTTAAATGTGTATTCTACATCAATTTACAAAAACACTAAAATACAGAATGAATTAAGGTTAAGAATAAGAAAGACAAAATAAGAAGAAAAAGAAAAGGAATAAGGAGTAAATGAGAAGAAATGTTGAGCCAGGAATCATAGTTACATCTATGATTAATTCTTTCACAGAACAAAATGTCTATAATCAGATTACAGTAGACTGTAAATTAGAGCACAATTGGATTGTGGTACACTCACCTGGCAACGGCCATGAAGGCAAGGTCAACATTGAGGCCTGTCTTAGCTGAAGTCTCCATGAAGGCCACATTGTACTCTCTAGCAAGCCGCTCTCCATCCTCTCTTCTCACTACCCGATCTCCGTTCACATCACACTTGTTGCCTGAAGTTGAGGAAAGCTTAGTCTATGTCATGGTTATGTTGGGAAAGCTAAGATTAAATCACACTTCTATCATGGAAAATCATGCTAGATACCACTTTGGCCAGGACTTACAGGTCATGCTTTGTTCAGAAAAGATTAAATTAAGTTACCAAGCAGCAGCAGAATATTCAACTAACAACTGAAAGTACCCAGGTCAACTCTAGGGTGAGGTGGATATTGGTAAGTCTCGTAACACCTGCTGCTCATTACTTAGAAGTAACAGCAATAGTAGTAGTAGTAGTATTACAATCAAAACTAAGCACTAAACCCTAGCAGTAAGTAGATACCTAAGTTGGTAGACTGTTGCAGGTCACATCCTGGGAAAGGACCTTTAAATGTATTCTAATAGAAATAAGGGTTATCCTGCGTGATTAACCCTCAGAAGTTATTAATTCAAATAAAATCCTAATATCCTTCAGGAAGGCTACACTGTGATCAAGAATGGTCAGGCTATGTCTTAATTTATTTTAAAATAGTGAGGTTAGGCCACAGCTTAGGAAAGTCGAGCATGATCTCTACACCCATAGGCAGGCTCAAGTTACACTCCAACAACAGCCAATCACTCAAGGAATTAACTCCAGCTCAAGGGTTTAGCACCCCTCCCCAAATCAGTGAACTTAGCTCACAAAATGTGGTTCGGGGGTTGATCCCCGGAACGGGTGGAAACATTAGGACGTGTTTCCTTAAGACACCTGCTGTCCAATATTCACCCATCAGTAAAATGGGTAACTGGGTGTTAGTCAACTGGTGTGAGTCACATCCTGAAACAAAACTGACCTAATTTGCCTGAAATGCTCTGCATAACAAGGGGCTTTCTAAATAACAGTATGTTCAGTGGTACCCCAAGTTTCGGCCATAATTCGTTCCAGAAGGCTGTTCGAGTGCCGTTATCGAACGAATTTGTTCCCATAAGGAGTAATGTAAATTAGATTAGTCCATTTCAGACCCTCAAAAATACACTTACAAAAGCACTTACAATAATACACTTACATAATTGTTCAAGTTGGGAGCTGTACGAAACTCGGGGTACAACTGTATGTCATTGATGTCAGCTAGGCCTGTATAACTTGTACATGTACTTGCAGAAATAAAGATTATTATTATTATTATTATTATTATAAAGTATTATGAGAAAAGGAATTTCCAGCAAGTTGTGGCACAAAGCGATCAGTCCGTGGTTTCATGGTGGCAACATTATTATTCACTCATGAAAAAAAAAATATCTTTGTCTGCATTCATCAACCAAAAACCTCAGCCAGTTCCCCAGCACTGTGATGTGATCATTCTTGTCTTCCTTTAATTAATTCTCTTACATTTTTTGTCTTGAACCAAAACACATGAAAGCCATTCAATATTGCAGCCATCCTTCTTTCTCATTATCTATTTCACCTGCTCCTCCTACAGGTGCCTCCCATTCACTGGTGTCACCCACTGCCACTCACCTGTACCATTCACCCATGCAACCCACCTATTTAACTCCACAACCCATTCACTCATCTGTACCACCCAATAAGCTGTACAACTTGCTTACTTGTAGCTACCACTCACTCACCTATACAGTACATAATACACCACCTACTCACCAATACAGTACATAATACACCACCTACTCTCCAATACAGTACATATAATACACCACCTACTCACCAATACAGTACATAATACACCACCTACTCACCAATACAGTACATAATATACCACCCACTCACCTATAAGCATGATAACTACATCATCCTGGGCATACTCATGGACCTCTGCCAACCACGCTCTGGTGTTGTCGTAGCTGTTTTTGTTCATTACATCGTAGAGCAGCAGCAATGCTAGGAAAAATGAGAATAATGATTAATAATGAACTACTAACATTTGGTTAAAAAATATGCATTTAGAAAATTTAGTAGTATAGAAGAAAAAAAACTTTATGATAATGGTATACAATACTGAGAAGTTGATCTGTAAGACACATGTGGACCAGTTAGGTATCTTTTTTCCAAAATGTTTTGTGTACACAGTAGGCTTCTTCAGTCAAAAACAGAGGTGGCAGCAGAAGTAATAATAATCTTTATTTCTACAAGTACAGTGGACCCTCGTATTTTGTAATCATCACAATTCGTAATTTTTTATAATTGTAACGTTTTTTCATCAAAATATTGACTTGCGAATTGTCATTTGGCTTGCAAATAGTCGTTCATCTCGAACGCGTACGAGCGGCCCTGACACACCATTCACAGTCAGTGTGACATTGTTTATCAGCGAGTGACCATCACCCAACGCGTTCATACGATAAATTTCTTAATATTCCATTTGTTTTAGTGCTTGCAACTGCTAAATAAGCCACCATTGGCCCAAAGAAAGCTCCTATTGCCAGCCCTTTGGTTAAGAAGGTCAGTAACACGATAGAATTCAAGAAAGAGATCATTGCAAAATATGAAAGTGGTGTGCGTGTGGCAGAGCTTGCCAGGCTGTATGGGAAACCCCCATACAACCATCGCTTCCATCGTGGCCAAGAAAAAAGAAATCAAGGAAGCTGTTGTTGCAAAAGGGGTCAATATGCTCACAAAAATGAGATCGAAAATACTCGAAGTGGAGAGGTTATTGTTGGTGTGGATCAATGACAAACAATTAGCAGGAGATAGTGTTATGCAGTCTATAATTTGTGAAAAGGCAAGGCAGTTGCATGACGATCTCGTAAAGAAAATGCCTGCAACGAGTGCTGATGTGAGTGAATTTAAGGCAAGGAAAGGCTGGTTTGAGAGATTTAAGAAGCGTAGTGGTATACACAGTGTGGTAAGGCATGGTGAGGCTGCCAGTTCTGACAAATGTGCGGCTGAAAAATATGTGCAAGAATTCAAGGGGTACACAGACTGAACAATTCAAATCCCAACAAGTGTTCAATTGTGACGAAACAGGCCTCTTTTGGAAAAAAATGCCAGAGGACCTACATCACGCAGGAGGAAAAGGCACTGCCAGAACACAAACCTATGAAAGACAGGCTAACTCTCATGTTCTGTAGTAATGCTAGTGGGTATTTCAAAGTGAAGCCTTTACTGGTGTATCACTGAAAATCCCAGAGTGTTCAAAAAAAAACAGTGTCGCCAAGGCTAATTTGTGTGTGATGTGGAAGGCTAACAGTAAGGCATGGGGTCACAAGGGAAATCTTCCTTGATTGGTTCAATGAAGTGTTTGGCCCCAGTGTGAAGAAATACCTCCTGGAAAATAAATTGGAACTCAAGTGCCTCCTGGTAATGGACAATGCTCCTGCTCATCCTCCAGACTTGGAAGAGCAAATGGTGAAGTAGTTTTGTTTCGTCAGAGTGAAGTTCTTGCCCCCTAATACCATTCCTCTCATCCAGCCCATGGACCAGCAGATCATTTCAAACTTCAAAAAACCCTACACCAAAGCAATGTTTCAAAGGTGCTTTGACATAACCTCGGACACTGAATTGACCCTAAAAGAGTTTTGGAAAGATCACTTCAATATCCTCCACTGCATAAACCTTATAGGTAAGGCTTGAGAGGGAGTGACTTCCAGGACTTTGAACTCTGCTTGGAGAAAAATGTGGCCAGATTGTGTCCAAAAGAGGGATTTTTAAGGGTTTGGGGCTGACCCTGAGGAGCTGATGCCAGTTGTGGAAAGTATTGTGGCATTGGGGAATTCCATGGGGTTGGATTTGAGTGGCGAGGATGTGGAAGAGTTGGTGGAGGACCACAATAAAGATCTAACTACTAAAGAGCTGCAAGACCTTCATCTGCAACAGCAACAGACCACAGCTCAGGAAATTGCTTCAGAGGAGGAGGAAGAGAGATTTAAGAAGGTGTCTTCTTCAAAGATTAAGGATATTTGTGCAAAGTGGAGCGAGTTGCAATCATTTATGGAGGAGGTGGTCTGGTGGCTAGAGCTCTCGCTTCACACACGGAGGGCCCGGGTTCGATTCCCGGCGGGTAGAAACATTTCGACGTGTTTCCTTACACCTGTTGTCATGTTCACCTAGCAGCAAATAGGTACCTGGGTTGTTAGTCGACTGGTGTGGGTCGCATCCTGGGGGACAAGATTAAGAACCCCAATGGAAATAAGACAGACAGTCCTCGATGACGCACTGACTTTCTTGGGTTATCCTGGGTGGCTAACCTTCCGGGGTTAAAAATCCGAAGAAATCTTATCTTATCTTAATTTTTAACATCACCCTGACAAAGCTGTTACAGGCCGTGTCTGTGACATGTTCAATGACAATCTTGTGTCCCATTTTAGGGAAATTTTAAAGAGACGCCAGAAACAGAGCTCTCTGGACAGATATTTAGTGCCACAGGTGTGCAGTGACTCAAGCTGGTCCTAGTGGCACTAAAAAACAAAGAAGGGAAGTAGCCCCGGAAAAGGACTTGGTACCCGAGTCTTTATGGAAGGGGATTCCCCTTCCAAACAATAGTAACTCCTCCATCCTCTCCCCTCCTCCATACATCAACAAGTCTTGTATTGTTTTATTCTTCACGTCTCATTGTTTTCTGTCTATGTACATCTATTTCATGTCAAAAAATTTTTGTTTTAATACTTTTGGGGGTCTGGAACGGATTAATTGGATTTACATTATTTCTTAAGGGGAAAATGGATTCGCAAATCGTCAATTTTGCCATTAGTCACACTCTCTCGAACGGATTAATTACAAAAAACGAGGGTCCACTGTGTACAAGGTATACAGGCCTAGGTGACATCAATGACATACATACTACTATACAGAAAGCCCCTGGTTATGCAGAGCATTTCAGGCAAATTAGGTTAATTTTGTCCCCAGGATGCGACCCACACCAGTTGACTAACACCCTGATATCTATTTTACTGCTAGGTGAATAGGGACAGCAGATGTCATGAGGAAACAAGTTCTAATGTTTCCACCCGTACCGGGGATTGACCCCCAGACCTCAGAGTGTGAGTTGAGTGCGCTAGCAATTGAGCTACGGGTAGAGATGTAAAGACAAAGTAATCAGTCCATAACCCTCGAAGACGTCCTCAAGGGTGTAAGTAAGCAAGTTTATTTAGGCACAGGTACACATAAGTACAATTATCACACACAGTGTAAATTACTTAGGATAACCCAAAAAAAAGTCAAAGTGACTTATTTCCATTAGGGTGATGGAGTGATTACATCGTCTTTACATCTGTACTGCTTCTGCTGCCTCATCTGTATTCGACTTAAGAAGTCCACTGTGTAGGCGAAACGTTTAATAAGTAAGTTTATAAGTTCATGTGTATGGCGAGTGATATGGTTCTGCTTGTTCGTTGCTGCCCAAGTGCCGAGGGAAGAAATCACATATACTCTTATATTTGAATATAAAAAAAATACCTCCCTTAGCATCACCCAGTCCTTTCACTTACACTGTGTTCAAATACGTATATGCAAAACGTAGAAATGCATATATGATTGAATTATTGCACTTTATTTACTTAAATCTTGCTACACATAAAAATCTGATATAAATGAACTAGTACTGTAACTTCTAAGGCAAACTGTACCATAATTCCTTAATTAATCTATACTGTAATTACTAAAACACACAAGTCCATTTAATTCACACCATAATACCACAAAATAAATTTCCGCCATGGTTGGTGATGGTGCTGCGGGTTAAAGGCCACCGAAGATTACGCCTTATGGTGCCATAGTAAATTTATTTAGGAACACGTACACATAAGTATAAGTAAGTTTATTCAGGTATACACAAATACATTTACATAAATTATCATACATAGCAGCATATGTGTAGAGACCCTAGGATAACCCAAAAAGTCAGACAGAGTGACTTATTTCCATTGGGGTCCTTTTAGTACCTTAATATTATACACTGTAGGAGATATATGTTATTATATTATAAAGGATAAATACTGGGAATAAGGTAAAAAGTGTTATTTACATTTACATGTATGTTAGCTAAAAAAAATAAAAAATCATTCTTCTCCCTTTCTGTCGCTACATTCATTAGGTACCTTTTGGTTCTCTTCTTGAACTGGCTCATGCTATGACTGGCTTTGACATGTGCAGGCAGTCTGTTCCATTCCTTTATTGCTGTACAATAAAAGGTGTTTGAAGCCTGGCCACTGACTGTGAGTACGACAAAGTTGTGCTCTCTCCCCCTAGTACTATGACTGCTTTGGTTCCTAGCCTTGACAAAATTGACAGCAAGATATTCTGGACTCTGTTTGTGAGCAATTTTATAAACTTGATTCAACTTAAGTTGTTTTACTCTGTCTTCAATATTCAGCATATCCAATTGTTGTAATTCATCCTGGCCTACATGTTCTCTTGGACCCTTTTGTTCTGGATGATTTGTAGTTTATCTTTCAGTTTTTTTTGTCAAGGCAGAGTACCATGAAGAGCAAGCGTAGTCCATATGACATTGTATAAGGGCAAGACATAGGGTCCTGCGAGCCTCAGTAGGTAGACACTGTGCTTGTCTGTAGAGGAACTTCAGTCTGGCATTCGTCATAATAATAATAATAATAATAATAATAATAATAATAAATATTTATTTCTACTCGTATATGATACAATTTATACAGACCTAGCTGATATCAATGACATACTATATAGAAAGCCCCTGGTTATGCAGAGTATTTCGGGCAACTTAGGTTAATCATGTCTCCCAGGATGCCACCCACACATTGAACTCGGCCAGCTGGCTCTAATAAGATTTATTCAATTAGATGGATGATGTCTACACTGTATCAAGACTAGACGTCTACAATGCATCAAGACCAGATGTCTACACGGCATCAAGTTCACACACTGAGGTCTGGAGTTCGAACCTCCGGTACGGCTGGAAAACATTAGGACGTGTTTCCATATGACACCTGCTGTCCCTGTTCACCCATCAGTATAAAATGGGTACCTGGATGTTAGGTGACTGGTTTGGGTCGCATCCTGGGACAAAACTTATTTAATTTGCCCGAAATGCTCTGAGCATAACCAGAGGCTTTATATATAGTAGTATGTCATTGATGTCAACTAGGCCAATATACCTTGTACATGTACTTGTAGAAATACAGATATTAGTAAGACCACACGTCTACACGGCATCAAGACCAGACATTTACACGGTATCAAGACCAGATGTCTACGCTGCATTAAGACCAGACGTCTACACTGCATCGAAACCATTTGTCTAAACGCCAATTTTAGCGGCGGCGACGCCTGCTGCTGTTGCTAAGTTGATGCTGTTGCTTCTGTTGATGATGCTGTTGCTTCTGTTGATGATGCTGTTGCTTCTGTTGATGATGCTGTTGCTGCTGCTGCTGTTGTTTCTCCTGCTACTGCTACTAATGATGCTGTCCATGATGTTGCTGCTGTTGAGCCGCGTATGAACCCTCTCCTCCAAGTTCCGGACCTTCTCGGACCCTTATAGGTCACGGTATGACCCCCTTAAGGATCATATAGTGTCAGTGTATGACCCCCCTTAAGGATCATACAGTGCCTGGAGAATGGGACTCAATCAGCCTTGATCCAAGGAAGAGAAAGCGTAGCTCCAGTTCCCAAGAATCAAGAGCCCTGGACCAGCATCAAGGGGGTAACGATGTCTTGCGAGACGCAACGAAAATACAATTTCGACTTCAATTGTGTACTGACATCATTAAAAAATGTTCGCGGACAAACCCACATCTTTTTTTCTTAATCATGTTAATTAAATTCGGGTATTCTCATGGACGTTTCCAGGAGCATTATCAAGATATCATGAAATATGTGTAAATATTTGTCGTGTAGATGTCAGACATGTTCCCACGTGGTGACGCACCAATAAATTGTGCACGACCGAAATTAGAGATAAGAGAGTGGGAGAGAGAGAGAGAGAGAGAGAGAGAGAGAGAGAGAGAGAGAGAGAGAGAGAGAGAGAGAGAGAATTATTATAATTAAAACTAAGCGCTAAACCCAAGAGAGACAAAGGGCAATTCCTTAAGTGCTGACGTCAGTTTATTTATTATTATTATTATTGTGAAGCTCTAAACTCGTAAGGGAAGGTAATCAGGCTTGATCCGATAAAAGGAAGGGCTACTCTAGTTCATAGGATCAAGAGCCATTCAACACCAAGACACCTCTCTCTCGACGGGGCGTACACAGTGATGCAAGGTGGTGTACTCACCTAGTTGTGGTTGCAGGGGTCGAATCACAGCTCCTGCCCCCGCCTCTTCACTGGCCGCTACTAGGTCACTCTTCCAGCTCCATGAGCTTTATCATACCTCTTCTTAAAGCTATGTATGGATCCTTCCTCCACTACATCACTTCCCAGACTATTCCCCTTCCTGACAACTTTGTGACTGAAGAAATACTTCCTAACATCTCTGTGATTCATCTGAGTCTTTAACTTCCAACTGTGACCCCTTGTTGCTGTGTCCCATCTCTGGAACATCCTGTCTCTGTCCACCTTGTTGATTCCTCTCAGTATTTTATATGTTTAAATCATAATGACAGCGGTGATGACAAAGTTTTCTGGCATTTCACATCTTCATTTCGACTGGCACTCAGTAAAAAACTGTTTCTCAAGGTACGGTATTCGCCCCACTTCTCTTTCTCATATCCGACATATACAGGACATAAAGCATTATATCATCCTTTAAAGACAATGCAAGAATTTGTATGGGAATGCCGTCCATAGAAAACAGAGCAAGCCTTCTAGCTGACAGAAACCAAGGCTTCCAGTAGGCTGGAACGAGGACGAATTCCAGTTACTACCTGAGATGTGAGAGATTTGGGAGTAATAATGTCAGGTTTTCTCACTTTCAAGGACCACTACAATGTCGTTCTCGCAACCGCGAGGAGAATGATAAGTTGGATAATGAGAACTTTAAAAACAAGAGATCCCAAGGCAGTGATGACACTCTTCAGGTCACTCGTCCTCTCTCGCTGGAATACTGTTGTATACTAACAGTCTCCATTAAACAAGAAAAACTGCAGAACCGGAGAATTCACAGAGAACCTTCACAATTCGTATAACCTCAAACACCTAAATTACTGGAAGCTCATTAAGTCCTCCGAGCTATACTCCTTAGAACGTAAGCGAGGCAGATACATTCCAATCTTCACCTGAAATATTCTGGAGGGATTGGTCCCAAACCTCCATACCGAAATCACTCCAAATGCAGAGCGGAGGAAGGTTGGGGTGGAGAGGAGAGGAATGTTCAAGTGGAGTGGAGAGGAAGGTTGAAGTGAAGTGAAGAGGAGAGGAGGAATAGGGGTTGTCCCACCTCTTGGCCACCAGTGTAAAGGTTGAGGTCCCCCCACCTCCATCTCCACCACTGAATTCACTGTATAAACAACTCATTACTGTTTTTACCAAATCAATAAATTTCTAAAGTTAATTGGTATTGTTACCCGCTTAACTAACAGAATGTTAGAGTTCAGACCTTTGGCCCATTATGTATCTCGGTAATCTTTTGACTACCGTCCACAGGATACGTAAGGGGTGACCAATGCTCACAGCTTGGATATTTGAGAACAATTACATCCCCCCACAGGATGGGAATGAGGTGCAATATAAAGCTGTCAAACTAACCACACTAAGTCAATTAATACATGCCTTCTCTTCCAAACTGTTCTTTGCTGGAGCCTCTCTCATATGACTGCATTTCATGTTGTGCAGCAGTCACGCGTTAGCTGTGATCGAGAAGGCTCCGCTTTAGGTGCTGTATTATTCGCTCACTTTTAAACGTAACTCTGCTGCTTCCGGGATTGAACTTACCTCTGAGTAAGCCATTATGTACAAGTAACATGCATATATCCATTCCTCTTCCTAACAGGTTCAATCTGTTTAATGTTTATGGTTTTCTTCCTCCGGTTAGACTCATCTTGGCCCTGAAGTTTTTCTTCGTTGAGGCTCATTTTCTTGTCTTGCTTATCCGCCTAATTTCATTAGTTTAAAGAACTCATGCTAGAATGACTTTCTTCTTTCAAGTTAACTTCGTCCGTGAAGTCACCTGCACTCTGCCTCTCTTCTGTTTCTATTTTGCATGATCTTAACACAACCTCCACCCTCTGGGTATTAAACCTTCAAAGGAATACACTTCACAACAATATAATTCATACTCTTGCTGCCACCGACACTTCTGGCGATTATTGTACTTCTTGTTCCTCTTGGCCTGTCCAATATACTGGGCAACCTGGATTCTCTCTTCCTCACGGAAGAAGTGTTTGCCTTCTCGACACAGTGCCTTTATCTCTCAAGTCAGGGATCTCAATAAATGAATTAGCAAGTAAGGAGACGTATGATGGGTCGATTGTAAAATACCCGTCTCTATTAGTACGTTGTCAAATACTGTTATTTTCAGTTTACTATAATTACTGGAAAGCCCTGAACACGTAAGGAACATACAGTGCCCGGGAATGGGAGGTAATATGGTCTGCTATGACCTGATTGGATCAAGGCACCCACCTTGAAGTGCCACGAGGCACCAAAACGTCGCCAAAGTTTTCATTTCGAGTTTGTGAGTTTTGTGATGTCCAGTACTTGGAGTTTTTCTCCATAAAATATATTTCTTAATGAAAGTGCAAAGTTGTCATCCTCTGCTAATTTATAGTATATATTCTTGTTTTATGTAAACAACATATTCTAGGTGAGGTCTAACAAGTGTGTTACTGAGAGAGAGAGAGAGAGTGAGAGAGAGAGAGAGAGAGAGAGAGAGAGAGAGAGAGAGAGAGAGAGAGAGAGAGAGAGAGAGAGAATGAGAGATAAAAGAATGAGAGAGAATCGTTTATTTAAGTGTTATCTTCTCTTACCATGAGCATCCCTGTAGTAAGCATGGGTGACGCTTCGGAAACGTTCTTGACCTGCTGTGTCCCAGATCTGGAGTTTAACCTTTGACCCATCCACCGTCACCACCTTGTTCTGAAATATAAAGTAGAGTGAGAGGGGAGAAGTCAGGTCATGTAGTCTGGAGAAGATAAATGAGTCAGGTCACCACGCGCTGACCTCTCATGTTCAGTCAGACGACATAAACTCCAGAGTGAGTCCGATATTTGCGCGTGGCAGGCAACCCAGCCATAGTTTTCAATTTCTCTCGCGGCCGATGTTTGAAGTTCGTAGTTGCAGCTGTATTTTCTTGACTGACACATCACTGCTGTTACTATCACCACTGAAAGTACCCGGGTTCGATTTCCCGATGGATGGGCTCATTAGGTGTGAATCTCCTCACACCTGCTGATCTGCCCCTCTTCACAAAGCAGTAAACAATCGTCCAGATTTGAGTCGGCTTAATAAAAGGACCGGAAGGATCCCTAGAAAAATAAATCCCAATTCTTTGCTTTCTTGGGTTATCCAGGAATAAAAACCCTCCAGGATTTGTAATTCTAAGAATTTTTCATTTTCTTCGACAGAATATTGCTACTGTTTTGTCTTTTTTATTAACAGCAAATAAATAGAATATGTGAAGCTGGGGTTGCCGGAAACTATGTATTGTGCCGAATACGAGCCAAATGATGGAGTCATGGCCATCAACAAGGTATAACCAGACTAAACTGCTGACACCTGCCCGTCTTGTGATGTAATAGCCGTCTTCTGAGTGTACATAAAGCCAGGTAGGGGGACCCTGAGAACATTTCCCTTGTACATAACATTAAGACCACCGCAATCCCACAGGTGCTGACGGCATTACTGAAATGCCAAGCCTCACTAGGCCAGGTCAAGGTGAGAGACAAATCGCCTTGTAGAGTCCTCTATCTTGTCCAGAAATCGAATATGCAATGGAAAGGGATGGAGGGGAAAGGGGTGAGGGGAAAATGAGCAATCCAAGAACATAATGCTTACTCAAATATAGTCTTGAGCTGCTGCTCTTGAGAAATTCCGAGACGTGCTGTAACCTTCTTGCCTGTCTTGCGAGATTCACCATTACACAAATAACCCGCACATAGAAGAGAGGAGCTTACGACGACGTTTCGGTCCGACTTATACCATTTACAAAGTCACACTGTGTGACTGTAAATGGTCTAAATTGAACCGAAACGTCGTTGTAAGCTCTTCTATGTGCGGGTATTTGTGTATTGTTCCAGTCACAGTATTGTGCCTTTTAGTTTAAGATTCACCACCTTATTCTTCTCAGTTGCTACAGGATTAATTATCAGCATATGGCTGTAGCAACTTCATAATTTATAATCAGCATCATAATTGCTGTTCCTTCTGCCTGTCCCAGGCAGATTTAGCTGTAATCTGCCGACTAATGTGCATTAGGGTAAGGCTAGTTTCTTCTTATGTAAGTAAATGTTAGAATATCGTCATCTGGAAAGGAATTTGTATATGGGATGAGGTACAGCAGTTCACTGAACGAGACTTCCAGAGTTAGGGGGCGAAAAAATACTTGCCTGTGGTACGCTGACATGTCTTACGGAGGAAGGATTCTAACCCACTTTCCCATGGGTTTATATATATATATATATATATATATATATATATATATATATATATATATATATATATATATATATATAAATGCATCATGAAAATAGATATATTAATAAAACATTAAACAAGCAGCAGTGTTAAAACACTCCGAAAACATATACGAATCACCGTGAATGCTTTTCCATAATTTCCTGTTTTGATGTATATATTTTGTCCCTATCAGTGTATGTGTGTGTACTCACCTAATTGTGTGTGTGTGTGTGTGTGTGTGTGTGTGTATGTGTGTGTGTGTGAACACATACATATGTATAGATGAAAGTATTTTACATTTTCCAGCTTTATTTCATTAAGATAGTTATATATGAAACATAAATAAACAGGCAAATCCAGAGTGCCAGAAAGGCGAAGTAAATCCCAGCTTTGGTGAGGTTTGGGAGAGAAAGAGAGAGAGAGAGAGAGAGAGAGAGAGAGAGAGAGAGAGAGAGAGAGAGAGAGAGAGAGAGAGAGAGAGAGAGAGAGATCAAAGTAAACACAGCTCTAAATTCAGAGGAGGCACAATATATCCTTTTTTCCCCAACAATCCAATTTATTTACACCAAAAAATATACTGTCAGTAACACGCTACTAGCTAGCTGTGTGTGGTGTATGTTAAATATAAGAGTGTATTCAGCTATGTTAAATATAACACTGAGTAACTATGTTAAATAAAACACTGTGTAACTATGTTAAACATAACACTGTGTAGCTATGTTAAATATAACACTGTGTAGCTATGTTAAATATAACACTGTGTGGCTATGTTAAATATAATACTGTGTGTGGCTACATTAAGTATAACACTGTGTGTGGCTATGTTAAATATAACACTGTGTGTGGCTATGTTAAATATAACACTGTGGCTATTTTAAATATAATACTGTGTAACTATGTTAAATATAACACTCTGTGTGGCTATGTTAAATATAACACTGTGTGGCTATGTTAAATATAATACTGTGTAACTATGTTAAACATAACACTGTGTGGCTATTTTAAATATAGTACTGTGTAACTATGTTAAATATAACACTGTGTGGCTATGTTAAATATAACACTGTGTGTGGCTATGTTAAATATAATACTGTGTAACTATGTTAAATATAACACTGTGTGTGGCTATGTTAAATATAATACTGTGTAACTATGTTAAATATAACACTGTGTGGCTATGTTAAATATAATACTATGTGTAGCTATGTTAAATATAATACTGTGTATGGCTATGTTAAATTTGACACTAAGTGACTATCTTAAATATATGATAGTCTTTCGATTATCCACGACGGTCTTAATAACTACTGACGAAACAGTTTGTCCTCCAATTTAAAACACACGCATTTATATATATATATATATATATATATATATATATATATATATATATAATATATATATATATATATATATATATATACACACACACAACCCGCACATATAAAAGAGAGGAGCTAACGACGACGTTTCGGCCCGACTTGGACCATTTACAAAGCCTTTTTGTTATATATATATATATATATATATATATGTCGTGCCGAATAGGTAAAACTGGTCAATTAGCAAGAACTCATTTAAAATTAAGTCATTTCTAAAATTTTATCTTATAGGTATAAAGATATATTTAAAAAAATAATAATTTTGTACCAAAAGAACCTTAGAAAACCTACCTAACCTTATTATAACCATCGCAATTTAATTTAGCCTAATCCAACTAAACATATTTTAGATAAGTTTACAATAATTTAATAATAAATAAAAACAATGAAATATTTTTTTTCGTTAGGTTCAGAACGATTTTTGCGAAATTATCGCATACACAAATTTTCGCTTGCCTTATTCGGCAAGAAAAGCGTTGCTATTTAAGCCAAAATTCCCAAATTTACCTATTCAGCACGACTGTAAAATTATCATAAAATCGTATGAAGATGGATGTTGTGTGGGCGAAACGTTTCTTCAAATAGATACCCAAGAGTTGCACATGTGTTTTATTCATCTGTTTGAACAGGAAAATTATTATAAATACATTCATATATAATAATATAGAAAATATACACGACATTATTTGATTGAAAATAGTGAATTAAAAAATTTACACGTATGTGATTCAGAGAGTTAAAGTGAGAAATGCACATACATACATCACATTCATACACCTATACTTACAATAGACATGGGCGGCAATATTTGAAATTCATGTTGCATGCACCGAGAGGTGTATATCTGTCAGTGCATGTGCAATGACTCTGCTTTAAACCCTGTCATACACTGAACAATCCTTGACTACTAGTGATCTAGTGAAAACACAGCCTCAATGACCCTCGCGTAGTCGATAGATTATAAACCTGGCAAATCATCAAAATTTTCCGACTAAACGAGGATGATAAAACACATACACTTGGACTGCAATATATATTTTTTTAAAGTGTAAAAAAAAAATTATTTTTGCCTCGTAATTCATGATGGGAACGTCGATCAGCGTGCACGGCAGCGTTAAATACATACCTAGACTGTAACATGTATATTTTTTTTAAAAAGAGCAGGAAACGATTTTGCATCGTATTTCACGCTGGGAGTCTCGATCGTAGCGCCTGGAAGCACCGTGCATAGGTGAGTGGCTGTCATAGATGAGTGGCTGTCAGTGTGATGGTTGTCAGTGTGATGGGTGTCAGTGTGGTGGGTGTCAGTGTGGTGGGTGTCAGTGTGATGGTTCGCCTCGGCGTGTCAGTCAAGCAGGAGTTAGACAGCGCCAGTTGAACACTCTTCATTATCAGGTAGAGTGAGGTCAGGCAACTCATCTCAACCCAGAACTGCTACTGCTACACGAGACACACTCAGTCAGCTTCCACCAGGTCACATCTTCCTGACCTGACCCTTACACCAACAGTAAAGTAAATCTACTTACTATCCAGTTTTATCATTAATAATAATTATATTACACTACTGCTATTGTTATTATGCTTCCAAAACACAAGTGATTAACGCTATACGACTAAAGTTTATATATATATATATATATATATATATATATATATATATATATATATATATATATATATATATATATATATATATATATATTTTTTTTTATTTATTAACACATCGGCCGATTCCCACCAAGGCAGGGTGGCCCGAAAAGAAAAACTTTCATCATCATTCACTCCATCACTGTCTTGCCAGAAGGGTGCTTTACACTACAGTTATAAAACTGCAACATTAACACCCCTCCTTCAGAGTGCCGGCACTGTACTTCCCATCTCCAGAACTCAAGTCCGGCCTGCCGGTTTCCTGAATCCTTCATAAATGTTACTTTGCTCACACTCCAACAGCACGTCAAGTATTAAAACCATATGCCTCCATTCACTCCTATCAAATACGCTCACACATGCTTGCTGGAAGTCCAAGCCCTCGCACACAAAACTTCCTTTACCCTCCCTCCAACCTTTCCTAGGCCGACCCCTACCCCGCCTTCCCTCCACTACAGATTTATACACTCTCGAAGTCACTCTGTCTCGTTCCATTCTCTCTACATGTCCAAACCACCTCAACAACCCCTCCTCAGCTCTCTGGACAATCGTTTTGGTAATCCCGCACCTCCTCCTAATTTCCAAACTCCGAATTCTCTGCATTATATTCACACCACACATTGACCTCAGACATGACATCTCCACTGCCTCCAGCCTTCTCCTCGTTGCAACATTCATCACCCATGCTTCACACCCATATAAGAGCGTTGGTATAACTATACTCTCATACATTCCCTCTTTACTTCCATGGACAAGGTTCTTTGTCTCCACAGACTCCGAAGTGCTCCACTCACCCTTTTTCCCTCATCCATTCTATGATTCACCTCATCCTTCATAGACCCATCCGCCGACATGTCCACTCCCAAATATCTGAATACATTCACCTCCTCCATACTCTCTCCTCCAATCTGATATCCAATCTTTCGTCACCTATTCTTTTTGTTATCCTCATCACCTTACTCTTTCCTATATTCACTTTCAATTTTCTTCTTTTACACACCCTACCAAATTCATCCACCAACCTCTGCAACTTCTCTTCAGAATCTCCCAAAGCACAGTGTCATCAGCAAAAAGCAACTGTGACAACTCCCACTTTGTATTTGCTTCTTTATCTTTTAGCCCAACACCTCTTGCCAAGACCCTCGCATTCACTTCTCTTACAACCCCATCTATAAATATATTGAACAACCACGGTGACATCACACATCCTTGTCTAAGGCCCACTTTTACTGGGAAATAGTCCCCTTCCTCCTACACACTCTAACCTGAGCCTCACTATCCTCATAAAAACTCTTCACTGCTTTCAGTAACCTTCCTCCTATTCCATACACCTGCAACATCTGCCACATTGCCCCCTATCTACCCTATCATACGCCTTTTCCAAATCCATAAATGCCACAAAAACATCTTTACCCTTATCCAAATACTGTTCACCTATATGTTTCACTGTAAACACTTGGTCTACACACCCCTACCTTTCCTAAAGCCCCTTGTTCATCTGCTATCCTGCTTTCTGTTTTACTCTTAATTCTTTCAATAATAACTCTACCATACACTTTACCAGGTACACTCAACAGACTTATTCCCCTATAATTTTTGCACTCTCTTTTGTCCCCTTTGCCTTTATACAAAGGGAAAAATACACGCTCTCTGCCAATCCCTAGGTACCTTACCCTCTTCCATACATTTATTAAATAATAGCACCAACCACTCCAAAATTATATCCCCACCTGCTTTTAACATTTCTATCTTTATCCAATCAATCCCAGCTGCCTTACCCCCTTTCATTCTACCCACTGCCTCACGAACTTCCCCACCCACAACTGGCTCTTCCACACTCCTACAAGATGTTATTCCTCCTGCCCTACACACGAAATCACAGCTTCCTGTCTTCATCAACATTTAACAAATCCTCAAAATATTCTCTCCATCTTCCCGATACCTCTAACTCTCCATTTAATAACTCTCCTCTCCTATTTTTAACTGTCAAATCCATTTGTTCTCTAGGCTTCCTCAACTTATTAATCTCATTCCAAAACTTTTTCTTATTTTCAACAAAATTTGCTGATAACATCTCACCCACTCTCTCATCTGCTCTCTTTTTACATTGCTTCACCACTCTTTTAACCTCTCTTTTCTCTCCATATACTCTTCCCTCCTTGCATCACTTCTACTTTGTAAAACCTCTCATATGCTAACTTTTTCTCCCTTACTACCTTTTACATCATCATTCCACCAATCCGCTCCTCTTCCCTCCCGCACCCACTCGCCTGTAACCACAAACTTCTGCTGAACACTCTAACACTACATTTTTAAATCTACCCCATACATTTTCGACCCCATTGCCTACACTCTCACTAGCCCATCTATCCTCCAATAGTTGTTTATATCTTACCCTAACTGCCTCCTCTTTTAGTTTATAAACCTTCACCTCTCTTTTACTTACTGATTCTATTTTCCTTGTATCCCATCTACCTTTACTCCCACTGTAGCTATAACTAAAAGTGATCTGATATATCTGTGGCCCCTCTATAAACATGTACATCCTGAAGTCTACTCAACAGTCTTTTATCTACCAATACATAGTCCAACAAACTACTGTCATTACGCCCTACATCATATCTTGTATACTTATTTATCCTCTTTTCTTAAAATATGTATTACCTATAACTAAACCCCTTTCTATACAAAGTTCAATCAAAGGGCTCCCATTATCATTTACACCTGGCACCCCAAACTTACCACTACTACACCTCTCTGCATGTTTCTCCCACTTTAGCATTTAGGTCCCCTACCACAATTACTCTTCTCATTTGGTTCAAAAGTTCCTATACATTCGCTTAACATCTCCCAAAATCTCTCTCTCTCCTCTACACTCCTCTCTTCTCCAGGTGCATACACGCTATTATGACCCACTTTTCGCATCCAACCCTTATTTTAATCCACATAATCCTTGAATTTACACATTTATATTCCCTCTTTTCCTTCCATAACTGATCCTTCAACATTATTGCTACCCTTCCTTAGCTCTAACTCTCTCAGATACTCCTGACTTAATCCCATTTATTTCTCCCCACTGAAACTCGCCTACCCCCTTCAGCTTTGTTTCGCTTAGGCCAGGACATCCAACTTCTTTTCATTCATAACATCGGCAATCATCTCTTTCTTATCATCCGCACTACATCCACGCACATTCAGACAACCCAGTTTTATAAAGTTTTTCTTCTTCTCGTTTTTAGTAGATTTGTACAGGAGAAGGGGTTACTAGCCCATTGCTCCCGGCATCTTAGTCGCCTCATACGACATATATATATATATATATATATATATATATATATATATATATATATATATATATATAATGTATATCAGTAGATGGGGTTATGAAAAATTAACTCTCAAAACATTTTGCGACTAATATAGTGTTAGTCACGGCATTATGCCACCCCTCCCCGCACACGTACCAAAACACAAACACATATAATGAAAGATTATATGTATATATATTTGCACACTTACTGAGGTTTTAATACTTGGGGCTGCGTCCTTTATGCTTAATCACGTCCCTCAGCCATGTTGGGAGACTTTCACACAAATTCTGAGGGTTTGGGCAGGTATATTATTCCATGCCTCATGTAGAGCAGCCTCCAGCCGTGGGATGGAACTGATATCCTTGCAAAGTAAACTTCGTTTCACTAGTGACCTGAGGTATGACACGGTGCACCGTCCTGTATTAAAACCGTAGCCCCACACTTGTCACACGTCTCAGGTAAATTGTCACACAATAACTCCGGGTAATTATACTGGTTCATATACTGGTTTTTGGGAAGCACAATGAGTTCACCAACACTCTGAGCACTGAAACACCCCCAAACCATGTGCGAGTCTGGGTGTTTGGTGGTTCCACAGGTGTAGCGTGGGTTTAGCGGGTCACTACCTCTAGGCCAGTACACATGTCCCTCACGGTTACAGGTGATGGTGATGGTGAAGGTTGCTTCATCACTCCAAAGTACTTCAGACCACTGTTGAGGAGTCCAGTGAAGATATTTCTTTGCATAATCCAGCCTACGTTTCTTCTGTGGCTTGGTGAGGATCGGTTTCTTAACCTGGCAGTGACTACTGTAGCCCAGTTCTGACACACGTCTGTTAACAGTTCTTACAGACACCTCTGGGAGAAGATGTGGGTTCTTTTCTTTCAATTCTCTAGTAGTTATCTTAGGTGTACTCTCTAACTGCTTCTTTAACACAGTTAAGGTACGAACAGATGTCTTCTTCGAGGGGCCAGGCCGAGGTTTGGCAGACGGTAACTCGACACCACCACCAGCCTTAAAACGCTGCACCCAGTTCCTCACTGAACGCTCACACACAGCAACATTCTCCACTATTTCTTTCGTCTGGTGCCCAGCTTTGTGAAGCCCTATGATTTGAGCTATAGTTTCAGGTGTTGAAGACTTCCTTTTACCCATAATCAAACATGTATAGCCCCAAAACCAAAGGGAACACAGGACAAAAGATGGGGCGGATGAGAGACAAAAGTGCAACACTTCCTCTCACCACGGCAGCCACGTGAGCACTGAGTCACTGTGGAGTGTGGCGGCAGGTCGTGACGTCATGCTAACGGCTGCTACCCGGCATAATGCATTGACGAAAAAGACCACCCCTGTATGGCAGGCCTTTGATTTTCGTCAAGGCATTATGACGGGGCGCTCACCGGCATAATGCCGTGACTAGCACTGTAAATGAAGCACATAGGATCGAGCAGCTATTAGTAATAGTGGTAGCAACTAGTAGAAATAGTAGCTAGTAATAATAGTGGTAGTAGCGATCAGTAATAATGGTAGAAGTTTTTTCATATTTTCACAGAACTTTGGCCTTGTAGGTCATTCAGAGCTCACACCAAGAAAAAGTAAAGATATGCAACACACACACAATAAAGACTACGGTTAGGATAAACAATAAAAACTATGGACGAGGATAAAACCCTCAACACAAATAAATTTCATCATACCAAGTTACACTAACCAGCATCGATTAAAAACTTAAAATATTAACGTCAGAAGACTCTGCTAAAAGTTTCACCGAGGTCCCAACAGACACCTCGGTGATTAAAAAATAAAACACGTAGGCGGAAAGGACTCAACAGATGGCTGTGGCACCAACCAGGTGAAATTAATTATAAAAAAAAGTAATATTAACAAGCCAGGTACACTGGACTAGGTAAGTACACGTGTACACCTGGGAGGGATTTTTTTTAGCAAAACTGGATACATCAGCAGCGTGCTGCTACGCTATCCTATATGACAGCTAAACGGCAGGAACAAAAGCTAGATATGTTTCTCTGTCGAATTCCATAGTACTGGATGGGTTACAATGCATAGTGTTGAAGTGCGTCAGGTCGAGGTAGGCGACCTCAGTAGGACAATGAGGATACCGTCAAGCGTTCCAACAAGGGTTCAGCAGCTACCGTCAAGCGTTCCAACAAGGGTTCAGCAGCTACCGTCAAGCGTTCAAACAAGGATTCATCAGCTACCGTCAGCGTCAACAAGGGTCAGAGCTACCGTCAAGCGTTCCAACAAGGGTTCATCAGCTACCGTCAAGCGTTCCAACAAGGGTTCATCAGCTACCGTCAAGCGTTCCAACAAGGGTTCAGCAGCTACCGTCAAGCGTTCCAACAAGGGTTCAGCAGCTACCGTCAAGCGTTCCAACAAGGATTCATCAGCTACCGTCAAGCGTTCCAACAAGGGTTCAGCAGTTACCGTCAAGCGTTCCAACAAGGGTTCAGCAGCTACCGTCAAGCGTTCCAACAAGGGTTCAGCAGTTACCGTCAAGCGTTCCAACAAGGGTTCAGCAGTTACCGTCAAGCGTTCCAACAAGGGTTCATCAGCTACCGTCAAGCGTTCCAACAAGGATTCATCAGCTACCGTCAAGCGTTCCAACAAGGGTTCATCAGCTACCGTCAAGCGTTCCAACAAGGATTCATCAGCTACCGTCAAGCGTTCCAACAAGGGTTCAGCAGCTACCGTCAAGCGTTCCAACAAGGATTCATCAGCTACCGTCAAGCGTTCCAACAAGGGTTCAGCAGTTACCGTCAAGCGTTCCAACAAGGGTTCAGCAGTTACCGTCAAGCGTTCCAACAAGGATTCATCAGCTACCGTCAAGCGTTCCAACAAGGGTTCAGCAGCTACCGTCAAGCGTTCCAACAAGGGTTCAGCAGCTACCGTCAAGCGTTCCAACAAGGGTTCAGCAGCTACCGTCAAGCGTTCCAACAAGGGTTCAGCAGTTACCGTCAAGCGTTCCAACAAGGGTTCAGCAGCTACCGTCAAGTGTTCCAACAAGGGTTCATCAGCTACCGTCAAGCGTTCCAACAAGGATTCATCAGCTACCGTCAAGCGTTCCAACAAGGGTTCAGCAGTTACCGTCAAGTGTTCCAACAAGGGTTCAGCAGCTACCGTCAATCGTTCCAACAAGGGTTCAGCAGCTACCGTCAAGCGTTCCAACAAGGGTTCAGCAGCTACCGTCAAGTGTTCCAACAAGGATTCATCAGCTACCGTCAAGCGTTCCAACAAGGGTTCAGCAGCTACCGTCAAGCGTTCCAACAAGGGTTCAGCAGTTACCGTCAAGCGTTCCAACAAGGGTTCAGCAGTTACCGTCAAGCGTTCCAACAAGGGTTCAGCAGTTACCGTCAAGCGTTCCAACAAGGGTTCAGCAGTTACCGTCAAGCGTTCCAACAAGGGTTCAACAGCTACGGCAGCTTCAAAGGTTTCGTTCCAGCAGAGCTGGAGTTTCTATTACCTGGGAATTACCATCTCTCGGGAAGACCTATTTCGTAGTCAGGAGAAATAGGGAGAGAGAGAGAGAGAGAGAGAGAGAGAGAGAGAGAGAGCGGGGGTGGAAAGAATTGTATCTGGTGATTTGAAAACAACACGATGTAATGTAAACAGAAAACTGGTGTGGTTTCGTACATTAGTAAATTACATCAGGTATGTTTCATAGTCTATTGCTCGTATTTCTCTCTCTCTCTCTCTCTCTCTCTCTCTCTCTCTCTCTCGTTTCTAGGAAATCAAAACAGATATTATAAGAAAAGGAAACCCGAGAGGCTCGATCTATCCGTCAACCATTATGCAACTACCATCTATCCCTTCCTCCTGGAGTTTCATCTAACATTCTATTCATTCACCTAGCTATCTATCCTACTGGAGCTATATCTAACATTTTATCTATTCATGTCTCTTTACAAGTGTCCTAATGACTGTCACCTCAGTTACTCAACCCTACTTGTGCTTACTTAGAAATAAACACATAACATTCAGAACTATATACGTATGTTAAACCAATTCTCTAATCTGCAGAACCCGTGTGGAACCACATTTAAATTATAAAAAATATTTTTCATTAATTGTTCTTAATAATAATAGTAACAGTAATAATAATAATAATAATAATAATAATAATAATGAAATAAAAATAATAATAAAAATATTACTATTATTATTATTATTGTAGCGCTAAACCTGTAATTTAACATAAAGACAAAGGTACCTGAGCAAAGTTGCGCCACAAGACTGGAAAATGTTTAGTGGAATAAATTATAGCGAAAAAAGACTTATGCCACTAGATTTCACGACACTAGAAGAACCAAGAGAGGGAAGAGACACGATCACGACATACAATATATTCAGAAGGATAGAGAAAGGTATATACCGAATAAATACTGCTCGACACGACTGGAACCAGAGCAGGAGGACATAGACGCCGGAGGTGCAACAGACTAAAGAGCAACACAGAACAAACAGAAGCAATACACAGCTTCAGAAGTAGACACGACGGTTCCAGGGGTAACTATCCGCTCATTAATTACCTCATCCACTCGCTCACGTACTCAATTATCCATTATCTCTCACATTTATCTATCTGTTCATCCCCCGTTCATCCATGCCAGCATCCAGATCATCCATCTTCCAGAAAAACGTGTCACAATTATCCACCTTAACCAACTTTCTATCCATATCTCCTAGTTATCCACCTTCAACTAACTAGTAAATCAACCTATACAGCCATATGTGTATCACTCCACTCACCCACCCATCTATCTATTACTTTACTTTTCAACCCACCTCTCCATCCATCAATCCACCTGTCAATCCATCAGTCCACCTGTCAATCCATCCATCTGCTTGAGGGACTGATGCCTCACATTTCATGGGCTGACCCAGGAAACAAGGCAGAGAGACCCGAGGCACTACTCAATAACCTAGCAGGCAGGAAGTAGTCTACCTCTCTCACTCACTTTCTCTCCCTCTCTCTCTCTCTCTCTCCCTGTCAAGAAAATTAAAGTATATAAAAGCAGTGCTCACACTGAAATACAAAGACAGGTCAAGACAAAGACAGGTCAAGACAAAGACAGGTCAAGACGAAGACACAGGTCAAGACTGACTTGTACTGATAACCTCTCAGTCCATTAATATTATAATTAATCTATCTAAAGCTCATCTATTTCTTATTATCGGAGAAAGCTCTAGACCCGCATGGGTCATTCAGAACTGCTACTGGTTCATTCTGTGCGCCGTGCCAATGTGACGAATTGATTTTTCACTTTCTAACTCTCAGAACAGAATGCAAATTAACAACAATAATAATAATAAATATAATATATTAATCATAAAATAAATAATTATAAGAGCAATACTAATATTAATAATTATAATATCGATAATAATAATAATAATAATATCGATAATAATACATTAATAATAATAATAATGATACTTGAAACTGGGCACAGAAGCCCCGTAGAGTTACGCTAAGATCTGACAACTCGGGGGAATGCTACGGGGCTGGGGAATTCTCTCTTATCTTTCTAGTTTTCCCTTTACTTTCCCTCTTTCCTCCCTTCTCTCTCTGCTCTTTCGCTTCTCTCTCTCTCTCTCTCTCTCTCTCTCTCTCTCTCTCTCTCCCTTTATCTCCCTCGCACCCCCCTTCAGGTGCCGTAGGGAAATAAATTGGAGTATTATCATGAAGTATCGCGTCATCGACGCTGATAAATATCGCCTTCACATGATGTGAAAAATGAGGAGGAAGAAGACGATGATGATGATGATGAAAAGAAGAGGAAGAGTAGCGGAGGACCAGAAGGAGATATATAGTTAGACAGAGGGAGAAACAGAGAGGGTGAGAGAGAGGGGGGAGGGTTAAACTCATCAAAACCTTCACATATAGTTTACAGAGTTGAAGATCTCATTAAACTTGACAACACCTCTAACTTAACACAGACTGAAGAGGTCACCAGTAACTTGACACCTCTAACTTAACACAGACTGAAGAGGTCACCAGTAACTTGACACCTCTAACTTAACACAGACTGAAGAGGTCACCAGTAACTTGACACCTCTAACTTAACACAGACTGAAGAGGTCACCAGTAACTTGACACCTCTAACTTAACACAGACTAGAGAGGTCACCAAGACTTTACTGAAAATGAATAAGCCACAGAGTCGTTTTATTGTAGTTTATCTCATTCAAGGGGAAGGATACGCTCCCCTTCCTTGGATCAAACTTCATTACCTTCCATTCCCCATTCGCTGTAGGGACCACAGGGGCTTATCGTTTCCATTTGAACACAATGCAAACATTGTATTTTTTAAGTAAAGCACCAGATTTCCACTTCATCAACTATCCGATGACATGCAAAGCGCAATCAACAACAGCCTGACTGGTCAAAGGCCAGGCTGCTACTAGCAAACGAAAAATCGAACCTGAATCACTTCCTGTGTTAAATGATTCACGCGGATTGTACAACAATATATGTGCCTGGGGACTAGTGCCCTCCATTACCAGGAGGAGGAGGAGGAGGAAGTGGAGGAAGATGAGCAGACGCAGGAGGAGGAAGAGGAAGATGAGCAGACGCAGGAGGAGGAAGAGGAAGATGAGCAGAAGCAGGAGGAGGAAGAGGAAGAAGGAGAAAGACGAGTAAGATAGATGGGGAAATCTAAGAACGAGGACCGAAGGAATGATTGTGGAGGGTACAAGTGTAGGAACAGATGTGGAGGAAGAGACAGATTAGGTAAAGCAAGTGTAGAATATTGCGGGTTTGAGGAAGACGAGGAGGGGTAGCATAGATAAGAAAGAGGAAACAAAAGAATAGGGGGATGGACAAGAGAAAAAGAAAAAAAAAACGAACAATAGCAAGTCACAATTTCAAGGCTGCAGACATTAACACCCAATCTACAATTTGCAGAGGATAATTTAGGCGAGGTTTCGGTTCATCCTGGACCATCATCGGGTCACGATGGAGAAAGGAAAGCAGAGAAAGCAAGATAGATCAAGTGAAGACGTGGAGAGAAACAAGAAGACTAAGCCAGAGGAAGAGGTGAGGAGACAGTCAAGTTAGGTCAGAAGAGGTGACGAGGAGGTCCAGGTCAGGTCAAACCACGTGTGCGCGAAAGATTCTTATATTCATTTAAAGCACTAAACCTATGTGGGATTCCTAGCCAGCTGTTAGCAGTGGCCTGATCTCTGCTCGATCTAAATATCAAACATCCGACAATGCACTGGGGAAGGCATGCATTAGCAGAAATTAAACCATTACCAATATTCATGATGGGAATGTTTTTTGACGATTTAATAAGACAGCGTCAGTGACAGACAGTTTTATGTGAGGACTAGCTAATAGGATGGTTACTGGTATAAACCTTGGTAATAGATACTGACAAATTGGGTTAAAAAGACACGTGAGAAAACACTAGGACATATTTATTAGAAAACGTTTCGGTCCTGGGATCTTGATCACTTCTAATACACAAAGCTTAAAATTGCCTATATATACTGTCATTTTTAACTTCTGTGTTAGAAGTTATCAAGGTCAAAGGACCGAAACGTTTTCTAATATGTCCTAGTGTTTACTCACGCGTCTTTCTAAACCAAGATGCTTTTGCTCTAACGTAACAGAACACAGCATTGTTAGTGTTAGCAAAGTAAACATTTAACCCGTGTTCTGTAAGTCAGTCAAAAACCGGAGCTGACAGTTTCACCAATGTATGAGGGAGCGCAAAAGCAGGAAATAAAACAGACACCTAAATCATAGCATCAGTGGTAGGAGAAATATAAACCAGATTACTACGAGCGTATCCGTCTGATGAAATACAGGTTTCATATTCAAAGGAAATAGGGCGTTATTATGATTTTGTAAATCAGAAATATAGGGAAGGTGTGGCTTGTGCCGAGTATGTTAAATTTTATTAGACGTTCGTCAGACAACCATTTGGTATGATCTCTCGACCAATGAACTGGCAATTCAGAGTGTAACAGGTCTGGTGCTCCACTGCTGCGTTTATTGTTCATTCAAGCTACCAATCAGGTGAAAGCCGGCTACTCCAGCCAAGGTGACGTCACACCTGCCCACCTGGCTGGGTGGCAGACTTCCGCAGACACTGGTCGTGTCCACTCATGCTCTGAGTGGCTCTTGATTGCACTATTGCATACTCTGATATCTTAAAATACTAACACTGAACATACTGCAAATAAGTGGTTACGGAATACATGGGTAAATAAATCTACCCCTGCTGTGTTTGTCTTGCCCTTCCTCTGCTCCGCTCTGCTGATTGCCTTGTTTTGCTGACTTAGTTTTACGACCAGGTGTTGTAGGCCTTTAATATAACACCTGTGTTCGTAACAGAAGGCAAATCATGAGAGTTTTCGAAGGAGAAGCTAGCCTAGGAGAGTGAGAAAAAACTTAAGTATAAGAGTATGAAGAATTTTTGAAATTCAGAGAATAACTAAGAGGAGAAATTGAGGATCAGAGATTCGTGTAAAGTCTCCTCTTCAGACTGTAGGTCAGGTGTGCAGTAGTAGTAGTAGTAATAGGGTGGGGAGAAAGTACTTGGTTGTACCCTGAAGTCAATGCCGATAGTTGAGATGAAGGAGCCGCTGAGAAAGGTGCCATCTTTGAACCTGGTGAGGAGGCAGGTCTTGCCCACACACGAGTCACCTATCAGCATCACCTGAGGGAGGAACGTCAGAGTTACTGCAGGAAGGTGCTGGTTATGATGAAAGAGGTGAGTGTACCTAATAGTAAAGATGATGTAAGGTGAGGCAGTCTGAGACTTGGAGATGGTCGGAGA
>WNWK01013783.1:0-5000 GCA_009830355.1 Cherax destructor | reverse complement strand
GGGATAAAGATAGAAATGTTAAAAGCAGGTGGGGATATAATTTTGGAGTGGTTGGTGCTATTATTTAATAAATGTATGGAAGAGGGTAAGGTACCTAGGATTGGCAGAGAGCGTGTATTGTTCCTTTGTATAAAGGCAAAGGGGACAAAGAGAGTGCAAAAATTATAGGGAATAAGTCTGTTGAGTGTACCTGGTAAAGTGTATGGTAGAGTTATTATTGAAAGAATTAAGAGTAAAACAGAAAGCAGGATAGCAGATGAACAAGGGGCTTTAGGAAAGGTAGGGGGTGTAGACCAAGTGTTTACAGTGAAACATATAGGTGAACAGTATGTGGATAAGGGTAAAGATGTTTTTGTGGCATTTATGGATTTGGAAAAGGCGTATGATAGGGTAGATAGGGGCAATGTGGCAGATGTTGCAGGTGTATGGAATAGGAGGAAGGTTACTGAAAGCAGTGAAGAGTTTTATGAGGATAGTGAGGCTCAGGTTAGAGTGTGTAGGAGGGAAGGGACTATTTCCCAGTAAAAGTGGGCCTTAGACAAGGATGTGTGATGTCACCGTGGTTGTTCAATATATTTATAGATGGGGTTGTAAGAGAAGTGAATGCGAGGGTCTTGGCAAGAGGTGTTGGGCTAAAAGATAAGGAAGCAAATACAAAGTGGGAGTTGTCACAGTTGCTTTTGCTGATGACACTGTGCTTTTGGGAGATTCTGAAGAGAAGCTGCAGAGGTTGGTGGATGAATTTGGTAGGGTGTGTAAAAGAAGAAAATTGAAAGTGAATATAGGAAAGAGTAAGGTGATGAGGATAACAAAAGAATAGGTGACGAAAGATTGGATATCAGATTGGAGGAGAGAGTATGGAGGAGGTGAATGTATTCAGATATTTGGGAGTGGACATGTCGGCGGATGGGTCTATGAAGGATGAGGTGAATCATAGAATTGATGAGGGGAAAAGGGTGAGGGAGCACTTCGGAGTCTGTGGAGACAAAGAACCTTGTCCATGGAAGTAAAGAGGGAATGTATGAGAGCTATAGTTATACCAACGCTCTTATATGGAGTGTGAAGCATGGGTGATGAATGTTGCAACGAGGAGAAGGCTGGAGGCAGTGGAGATGTCATGTCTGAGGTCAATGTGTGGTGTGAATATAATGCAGAGAATTCGGAGTTTGGAAATTGGAGGAGGTGCGGGATTACCAAAACGATTGTTCAGAGAGCTGAGGAGGGGTTGTTGAGGTGGTTTGGACATGTAGAGAGAATGGAACGAGACAGAGTGACTTCGAGAGTGTATAAATCTGTAGTGGAGGAAGGCGGGGTAGGGGTCGGCCTAGGAAAGGTTGGAGGAGGGGTAAAGGAAGTTTGTGTGCGAGGGCTTGGACTTCCAGCAAGCATGTGTGAGCATTTGATAGGAGTGAATGGAGGCATATGGTTTTTAATACTTGACGTGCTGTTGGAGTGTGAGCAAAGTAACATTTATGAAGGATTCAGGAAACCGGCAGGCCGGACTTGAGTTCTGGAGATGGGAAGTACAGTGCCGGCACTCTGAAGGAGGGTGTTAATGTTGCAGTTTTATAACTGTAGTGTAAAGCACCCTTCTGGCAAGACAGTGATGGAGTGAATGATGATGAAAGTTTTTCTTTTTCGGGCCACCCTGCCTTGGTGGGAATCGGCCGATGTGTATAAAAAAAAATATATATATATATAATATATATATATATATATATATATATATATATATATATATATATATATATATATATATATATATATATATATATTATATATATATATATATATATATATATATATATATATATATATATATATATATTATATATATATATATATATATATATATATATATATATATATATATATATATATATACCAACCTACTACCAGTAGGTAGTGGTAACAGCAACCACCACAGGGAGGTACTACCGTCCTGCCAGGTGACTGTGAAACAGAAACCTGAAACTGTTTTACACGATGGTAGGATTGCTGGTGTCTTTTTCTGTCTCATAAACACGCTGGATAACAGGTATATCTAGCTACTTCTACTTACACTTTA
The DNA here is from genome assembly GCA_009830355.1 of Cherax destructor. Lineage (NCBI taxonomy): Eukaryota > Metazoa > Arthropoda > Malacostraca > Decapoda > Parastacidae > Cherax > Cherax destructor. The sequence goes on along the minus strand of WNWK01013783.1, from coordinate 2,932 downwards.
GGTCACACTACACTGGCATACACATGCAAAATATACATACACACATCTAGGTTTTTCTTCTTTTTCTTAATAGCTCTTGTTCTTTTTATTTTCTCTATTGTCCATGGGGAAGTGGAAAGAATCTTTCCTCCGTAAGCCATGCGTGTCGTATGAGGCGACTAAGATGCCGGGAGCAATGGGCTAGTAACCCCTTCTCCTGTACAAATCTACTAAAAACGAGAAGAAGAAAACTTTATAAAATTGGGTTGTCTGAATGTGCGTGGATGTAGTGCGGATGATAAGAAAGAGATGATTGCCGATGTTATGAATGAAAAGAAGTTGGATGTCCTGGCCCTAAGCGAAACAAAGCTGAAGGGGGTAGGCGAGTTTCAGTGGGGAGAAATAAATGGGATTAAGTCAGGAGTATCTGAGAGAGTTAGAGCTAAGGAAGGGTAGCAATAATGTTGAAGGATCAGTTATGGAAGGAAAAGAGGGAATATAAATGTGTAAATTCAAGGATTATGTGGATTAAAATAAGGGTCGGATGCGAAAAGTGGGTCATAATAAGCGTGTATGCACCTGGAGAAGAGAGGAGTGTAGAGGAGAGAGAGAATTTTGGGAGATGTTAAGCGAATGTATAGGAACTTTTGAACCAAATGAAGTAATTGTGGTAGGGGACCTAAATGCTAAAGTGGGAGAAACATGCAGAGAGGGTGTAGTAGGTAAGTTTGGGGTGCCAGGTGTAAATGATAATGGGAGCCCTTTGATTGAACTTTGTATAGAAAGGGGTTTAGTTATAGGTAATACATATTTTAAGAAAAAGAGGATAAATAAGTATACAAGATATGATGTAGGGCGTAATGACAGTAGTTTGTTGGACTATGTATTGGTAGATAAAAGACTGTTGAGTAGACTTCAGGATGTACATGTTTATAGAGGGCTACAGATATATCAGATCACTTTTAGTTATAGCTACAGTGGGAGTAAAAGGTAGATGGGATACAAGGAAAATAGAATCAGTAAGTAAAGAGAGGTGAAGGTTTATAAACTAAAGAGGAGGCAGTTAGGGTAAGATATAAACAACTATTGGAGGATAGATGGGCTAGTGAGAGTGTAGGCAATGGGGTCGAAAATGTATGGGGTAGATTTAAAAATGTAGTGTTAGAGTGTTCAGCAGAAGTTTGTGGTTACAGGCGAGTGGGTGCGGGAGGGAAGAGGAGCGATTGGTGGAATGATGATGTAAAGAGAGTAGTAAGGGAGAAAAAGTTAGCATATGAGAGGTTTTACAAAGTAGAAGTGATGCAAGGAGGAAGAGTATATGGAGAGAAAAGAGAGGTTAAAGAGTGGTGAAGCAATGTAAAAAGAGAGCAGATGAGAGAGTGGGTGAGATGTTATCAGCAAATTTTGTTGAAAATAAGAAAAAGTTTTGGAATGAGATTAATAAGTTGAGGAAGCCTAGAGAACAAATGGATTTGACAGTTAAAAATAGGAGAGGAGAGTTATTAAATGGAGAGTTAGAGGTATCGGAAGATGGAGAGAATATTTTGAGGATTTGTTAAATGTTGATGAAGACAGGAAGCTGTGATTTCGTGTGTAGGGCAAGGAGGAATAACATCTTGTAGGAGTGTGGAAGAGCCAGTTGTGGGTGTAGGGAAGTTCGTGAGGCAGTGGGTAGAATGAAAGGGGTAAGGCAGCTGGGATTGATGGGATAAAGATAGAAATGTTAAAAGCAGGTGGGGATATAATTTTGGAGTGGTTGGTGCTATTATTTAATAAATGTATGGAAGAGGGTAAGGTACCTAGGGATTGGCAGAGAGCGTGTATTGTTCCTTTGTATAAAGGCAAAGGGGACAAAAGAGAGTGCAAAAATTATAGGGGAATAAGTCTGTTGAGTGTACCTGGTAAAGTGTATGGTAGAGTTATTATTGAAAGAATTAAGAGTAAAACAGAAAGCAGGATAGCAGATGAACAAGGGGCTTTAGGAAAGGTAGGGGTGTGTAGACCAAGTGTTTACAGTGAAACATATAGGTGAACAGTATTTGGATAAGGGTAAAGATGTTTTTGTGGCATTTATGGATTTGGAAAAGGCGTATGATAGGGTAGATAGGGGGCAATGTGGCAGATGTTGCAGGTGTATGGAATAGGAGGAAGGTTACTGAAAGCAGTGAAGAGTTTTTATGAGGATAGTGAGGCTCAGGTTAGAGTGTGTAGGAGGAAGGGGACTATTTCCCAGTAAAAGTGGGCCTTAGACAAGGATGTGTGATGTCACCGTGGTTGTTCAATATATTTATAGATGGGGTTGTAAGAGAAGTGAATGCGAGGGTCTTGGCAAGAGGTGTTGGGCTAAAAGATAAGAAGCAAATACAAAGTGGGAGTTGTCACAGTTGCTTTTGCTGATGACACTGTGCTTTGGGAGATTCTGAAGAGAAGCTGCAGAGGTTGGTGGATGAATTTGGTAGGGTGTGTAAAAGAAGAAAATTGAAAGTGAATATAGGAAAGAGTAAGGTGATGAGGATAACAAAAAGAATAGGTGACGAAAGATTGGATATCAGATTGGAGGAGAGAGTATGGAGGAGGTGAATGTATTCAGATATTTGGGAGTGGACATGTCGGCGGATGGGTCTATGAAGGATGAGGTGAATCATAGAATTGATGAGGGAAAAGGGTGAGTGGAGCACTTCGGAGTCTGTGGAGACAAAGAACCTTGTCCATGGAAGTAAGAGGGAATGTATGAGAGTATAGTTATACCAACGCTCTTATATGGGTGTGAAGCATGGGTGATGAATGTTGCAACGAGGAGAAGGCTGGAGGCAGTGGAGATGTCATGTCTGAGGTCAATGTGTGGTGTGAATATAATGCAGAGAATTCGGAGTTTGGAAATTAGGAGGAGGTGCGGGATTACCAAAACGATTGTCAGAGAGCTGAGGAGGGGTTGTTGAGGTGGTTTGGACAT
>WNWK01013782.1:0-53931 GCA_009830355.1 Cherax destructor | reverse complement strand
CAGCACTCTCCCACACACCCACCCCAGACCTCCCACCACCTCTACCCCAGCACTCCCCCACACACCTCTACCCCAGCACTCTCCACACACCTCCCCCAGCACCTCCACCTCTACCCCAGCACTCTCCCACAAAAATCTACCCCAGCCTCTCCCACACCTCTACCCCAGCACTCCCACACCTCTCCCCCAGCACTCCCCCCACACCTCTCCCCCAAAGCACTCTCCCACACACCTCTACCCCAGCACTCTCCACACACCTCTACCCCAGCACTCTCCCACACCTCTACCCCAGCACTCTCCCACACCCCTTTTTCTCCCAGCACTCTCCACACACCCTCTCCCCAGCACTCTCCCACACACCTCTACCCCAGCACTCTCCCACACACCTCTCCCCAGCACTCTCCCCACACCTCTACCCCAGCACCTCCCACACCCTCTACCCCAGCACTCCCACACACCCTCTACCCCAGCACTCTCCCACACACCTCTACCCCAGCACTCTCCCACACACCTCTCCCCAGCACTCTCCCACACACCCTCTACCCCAGCACTCTCCCACACACCTCTACCCCAGCACTCTCCCACACACCTCTACCCCAGCACTCTCCCACACACCTCCACCCCAGCACTCCCACACACCTCTACCCCAGCACTCTCCCACACCCTCTACCCCAGCACTCTCCCACACACCTCTATCCCAGCACTCTCCCACACACCTCTACCCCAGCACTCTCCCACACCCTCTACCCCAGCACTCTCCCACCACCTCTACCCCAGCACTCCCCCACACCCTCTACCCCAGCACCCCTCCCACACACCTCTCCCCCAGCACTCTCCCACACACCTCTACCCCAGCATCTCTCCCACCACACCTCTACCCCAGCACTCTCCCACACACCTCTCCCCAGCACTCTCCCCACACCTCTACCCCAGCACTCCCCCACACACCTCTACCCCAGCACTCTCCCACACCCTCTACCCCAGCACTCTCCCACACACCTCTACCCCAGCACTCTCCCACACACCTTCACACTTTCCAAAAAATAATAAACTTATTATTGGTCGTATCCTGCTGGTACGACCATGATCTTGAAAAGGGACCATGATCTTGTAAAAGGGGCCCATGATTTTGTACAGGGACCATGATCTTGACAAGGACCATGATTTTAAAAGAACCATGATCTTGTACAGGACCATGATTTGTCCCAGGGACCATGACTTGTACAAGGGACCATGATCTTGTAAAGGGACCATGATCTTGTAAAAGGGGACCAGGTTTTGGGTAAAAGGGGACCACGCTTTCGGGAAGTTTTGGGCAAGGGACCTTGGTCTTGCCCACAGGCCCAAAAATCTTTATTTTTAACATATTTGGTAAAAGGGGACCATGATTTGTAAGAGGGGACCATGAAGTTGGGGGGTAAAGGGACCATGAATTTGGGGGTAAAGGGACCATGATTTGTAAAGGGGACCATGAGTGAGGGGTTGGTTTGAAGGGACCATGATTTGGGGGTAAAGGAAGGGGACCTGTAAAGGGGGTTGTAAAAGGGGACCATGAATTTTGTAAAAGGGACCAAAATGATTTGTAAAAGGTACCAAAAAATTGGTGTAGAAGGGGGACCATGTTTGGGGTGTTTTGAAAGAGGGACCATGATTTGGGACACCCCATGATTTGTAAAAGGGCCCAAAAATGATTTGGGGGTAAAGGGACCATAGTAAAGGGTGTGGTTTGAAAGGCCCAAAATGATTTGTAAAAGGGGCCCAAAATGATTTGGGGGTAAAGGGACCATAATTTGGTAAAAGGGGAACCATGATTTGTAAGAAGATGTACACAGAAGGGGGTTTGTAAAAGGGACCATGATTTGGGGGTAAAAGGACCAGGGGATTGGTGATAGAGGGACCATGATTTGGGGGTAAGGGACCATGATTTGGGGGTAAAAGGGGGAAACCCAGATTTGTAAAGGGACCATTGATTTGTAAAGGTACCATGGAATTTGTAAGAGGGACCATGATTTGGGGGGTTAAAGGGCCCAATGATTTGGGGGTGATAAGGGGGACCATAATTTGTAAAGGGACCATGAATTTGGGTAAAAGGGCCCTAGGGGGTTTATGAGGACATAATCTTGGTAAAAGGGAAAACCATGATTTGTAAAAGGGTAAACCAAGGGGTTTGTAAAGGGGACCATGATTTGTAAAGGGGACCATGATTTTGAAAAGAAAGGGGGACTTGTAGGGGGGTTTGTAAAAGGGGGACCATGAATTTGTAAAAGGGGGACCATGAATTTGTAAAGGGGACCATGATTGAAAAGAGGACCATATGATTTGTAAAGGGACCATGATTTTGTAAAAGGGGCCCATTGATTTGTAAGGAACCATGGATTTGTAAAGGGACCATGATTTGTAAAGGGACCATGAATTTGTAAGAGTGGAACATTTGGGAATCTGGAAAGGGGACAATATCTTGCACAAACCAACCACAAACCAACCAACAAACCAATCAAACAAAAAAACAAACACACACACACAACACAAACCATACCAACACAACCAACACCCCAACCAAAACCACAACCATACACAAACCAACCTTTACAAACCATACAAACACACCAAACCACACAGGGGGACCAACTTTACCCCAACCACACAACCCCGGGAAACCATTTTCCTTTAAAAAAAAGGGCCAGATTTGTAGTAAACAAAAAAAAATAAAACTTTTGTTGCACAAGGTACCTTTGTTCTTTTTTTCCCAGGGACCTTTTTTTTTCCTTGGGCAATAGGGCCCAAACTTTATTTTTAAAAGGGGGAACAGTATTTACAAAAAAGAAAAGGGATTTTTTTTAAACGGGCCCAAGGACCCTTTACCGGGACCTTTGATCGGTATTTAACCATGTTTTTCTGGAAGGGCCTTGTCTCATTTAAGGAACCGGGTTCTTTAAAAGAAGGGCCTTGATCTTTAAGGAATTGCCCTTGTACAAAAGGAATTGTCTTGTCACAAAAGGGACCTTGATCTTTAGGAAAGGGCCTTGATCTTTAAAAGGACCTGCATCTTTAAAGGGAATTGCCCTTGTACAAAGGAATTGCCCTTGTCATAATGGGGGGGGGGGGGGGGGGGGGGGGGGGGGGGGGGGGGGGGGGGGGGGGGGGGGGGGGGGGGGGGGGGGGGGGGGGGGGGGGGGGGGGGGGGGGGGGGGGGGGGGGGGGGGGGGGGGGGGGGGGGGGGGGGGGGGGGGGGGGGGGGGGGGGGGGGGGGGGGGGGGGGGGGGGGGGGGGGGGGGGGGGGGGGGGGGGGGGGGGGGGGGGGGGGGGGGGGGGGGGGGGGGGGGGAAAAAAAAAAAAAAAAAAAAAAAAAAAAAAAAAAAAAAAAAAAAAAAAAAAAAAAAAAAAAAAAAAAAAAAAAAAAAAAAAAAAAAAAAAAAAAAAAAAAAAAAAAAAAAAAAAAAAAAAAAAAAAAAAAAAAAAAAAAAAAAAAAAAAAAAAAAAAAAAAAAAAAAAAAAAAAAAAAAAAAAAAAAAAAAAAAAAAAAAAAAAAAAAAAAAAAAAAAAAAAAAAAAAAAAAAAAAAAAAAAAAAAAAAAAAAAAAAAAAAAAAAAAAAAAAAAAAAAAAAAAAAAAAAAAAAAAAAAAAAAAAAAAAAAAAAAAAAAAAAAAAAAAAAAAAAAAAAAAAAAAAAAAAAAAAAAAAAAAAAAAAAAAAAAAAACAAACAAACCATGGTGAACCATTCTTCATTTTTCTAAAATAAAAGGTCAGATTATGTATAAAGTCAACTTTAAGACAAATCAGAACAGTTTTGTTGCAGCAACTTTATTGTTGTACCATTGTTGAGACTATTGTTGTACCATTGTTGAGACTATTGTTGTACCATTGTTGACAATAGTGACGCAACATTACTATATACTGAACAAGTATTTACAAAAAATAATAAGAAAATGGATTAATTTCGTTAATGACAAAGCAGCGACAAGGATCACATTATACTGCTTATGTGTTTATTTCCATTGTGTCGGTATTTTATACCATTTATTTCCAATGGAAGGTTGTCCTTGTCGTCATTATAATGGAAGGTTGTCCTTGTCGTCATTATAATGGAAGGTTGTCCTTGTCATCATTATAATGGAAGGTTGTCCTTGTCATCATTATAATGGAAGGTTGTCCTTGTCATCATTATAATGGAAGGTTGTCCTTGTCATCATTATAATGGAAGGTTGTCCTTGTCATCATTATAATGGAAGGTTGTCCTTGTCATCATTATAATGGAAGGTTGTCCTTGTCATCATTATAATGGAAGGTTGTCCTTGTCATCATTATAATGGAAGGTTGTCCTTGTCATCATTATAATGGAAGGTTGTCCTTGTCATCATTATAATGGAAGGTTGTCCTTGTCATCATTATAATGGAAGGTTGTCCTTGTCGTCATTATAATGGAAGGTTGTCCTTGTCATCATTATAATGGAAGGTTGTCCTTGTCATCATTATAATGGAAGGTTGTCCTTGTCATCATTATAATGGAAGGTTGTCCTTGTCATTATAATGGAAGGTTGTCCTTGTCATCATTATAATGGAAGGTTGTCCTTGTCATCATTATAATGGAAGGTTGTCCTTGTCATCATTATAATGGAAGGTTGTCCTTGTCATCATTATAATGGAAGGTTGCCCTTTGTCGTCATTATAATGGAAGGTTGTCCTTGTCATCATTATAATGGAAGGTTGTCCTTGTCGTCATTATAATGGAAGGTTGTCCTTGTCATCATTATAATGGAAGGTTGTCCTTGTCATCATTATAATGGAAGGTTGTCCTTGTCATCATTATAATGGAAGGTTGTCCTTGTCATCATTATAATGGAAGGTTGTCCTTGTCATCATTATAATGGAAGGTTGTCCTTGTCATCATTATAATGGAAGGTTGTCCTTGTCGTCATTATAATGGAAGGTTGTCCTTGTCATCATTATAATGGAAGGTTGTCCTTGTCATCATTATAATGGAAGGTTGTCCTTGTCGTCATTATAATGAAAGATTGTCCTTGTCATCATTATAATGGAAGGTTGTCCTTGTCATCATTATAATGGAAGGTTGTCCTTGTCGTCATTATAAGGGAAGGTTGTCCTTGTCATCATTATAATGGAAGATTGTCCTTGTCATCATTATAATGGAAGGTTGTCCTTGTCATCATTATAATGGAAGGTTGTCCTTGTCATCATTATAATGGAAGGTTGTCCTTGTCATTATAATGGAAGATTGTCCTTGTCATCATTATAATGGAAGGTTGTCCTTGTTATCATTATAATGGAAGGTTGTCCTTGTCGTCATTATAAGGAAGGTTGTCCTTGTCATCATTATAATGGAAGATTGTCCTTGTCATCATTATAATGGAAGGTTGTCCTTGTCATCATTATAATGGAAGGTTGTCCTTGTCATCATTATAATGGAAGGTTGTCGTTGTCGTCATTATAATGGAAGGTTGTCCTTGTCATCATTATAATGGAAGGTTGTCCTTGTCATCATTATAATGGAAGGTTGTCCTTGTCGTCATTATAATGGAAGGTTGTCCTTGTCGTCATTATAATGGAAGGTTGTCCTTGTCATCATTATAATGGAAGGTTGTCCTTGTCATCATTATAATGGAAGGTTGTCCTTGTCATCATTATAATGGAAGGTTGTCCTTGTCATCATTATAATGGAAGGTTGTTCTTGTCATCATTATAATGGAAGGTTGTCCTTGTCATCATTATAATGGAAGGTTGTCCTTGTTGTCATTATAATGGAAGGTTGTCCTTGTCATCATTATAATGAAAGGTTGTCATTGTCATCATTATAATGGAAGATTGTCATTGTCATCATTATAATGGAAGGTTGTCCTTGTCATCATTATAATGGAAGGTTGTCCTTGTCATCATTATAATGGAAGGTTGTCCTTGTCATCATTATAATGGAAGGTTGTCCTTGTCATTATAATGGAAGGTTGTCCTTGTCATCATTATAATGGAAGGTTGTCCTTGTCATCATTATAATGGAAGGTTGTCCTTGTCGTCATTATAATGGAAGGTTGTCCTTGTCGTCATTATAATGGAAGGTTGTCCTTGTCATATTATATTAATGGAAGGTTGTCCTTGTCATCATTATAATGGAAGGTTGTCCTTGTCATCATTATAATGGAAGGTTGTCCTTGTCGTCATTATAATGGAAGGTTGTCCTTGTCATCATTATAATGGAAGGTTGTCCTTGTCATCATTATAATGGAAGGTTGTCCTTGTCATCATTATAATGGAAGGTTGTCCTTGTCATCATTATAATGGAAGGTTGTCCTTGTCGTCATTATAATGGAAGGTTGTCCTTGTCGTCATTATAATGGAAGGTTGTCCTTGTCATCATTATAATGGAAGGTTGTCCTTGTCGTCATTATAACTGAAGGTTGTTCCTGGCATAGGCCACAGTAACAGAGTGGCAGTGGATATAGGGGACGGGAAGGGGGCGGTTAATTAATACATCATTATACAGAGCGGACCCCACGAGAGAGCAATCATTTCTAACAATGTTTCGACACATTTCCGGTCTCATCGTCAGGTCTACATATCAAGGCAGTCCAGGGTTCGTACTGCTCAATATTTGGGTATTTTTTTTACACCCAGAAGATGTAAAAACTGAGAAATGGTGACACCGACAAGATTTGGAAAAATAAACTTATGTACAGTTCAGGACATTTATTAGAGGAAACGTTTCGGCACTCGTGGCGAAACGTTCAGGTTCTATGACTCCTGGAACCCTCAGGTGCTAACGGGGGATGGGAGACTCTACGCCTGATTTACGAGGCAATTTGAAGAAGTATCTTCCTAAATGAGGTCAAAATGGTGTTGGCGGGACGGAGGTTTGAACCCAGCAATGATGATAATGGAGTGAGACCAGTCATGAGGGGGGAGGGGGAGGTGGGTAACAGTGGTGGGGGAGGATTTGATGGGATTGTGGGCGAGTGGAAGGAGCACAGGGACATGGGGTGGGGTGGCAGAGTTGTGGTAAATAGGGTGGGGGTAGGAGGTAGGGGGTTATTCTCCTGCATGGGGGGAATGTGGTAGGTAGATGGGGGAGGGGGTGTACCAGAGGTATTTATTACTGCGCTAAGGTTGTCTCAAGGTAATAATTAATACCCGCCGCCCTGTTTGAGAATTATTCAACTGTCCGTGTTAGCATTCTGCACCACATTCCTGCCTCCCAGAAAACACTCATTACGTTCCTTAATTATTCTCATATTCACGGGGAAGCGCTAATCCCTCAGGGGACACACCTGTCTCTCCTGAGACAAGGCATTCATGTTATTTGGTTGTTCAACCAGGCTGTTGCTGTTAGTGGCCCGCTGCCCACACAGCCATCACATGGAGACAGAAACTCAGGAAGTTGGTTAAACTTGTATATTTCAACCCCATTCTGGGATCCTGTTCAGCTGAAGAGGATCCCAGAAGGTGTCGAAATACAGAGTTCAATCAACCTACTGTGTTTGTCTCCATGTGGCCTGGTGGCTAAAGCTCTTGCTTCACACGGCGAGGGTCTGGTTCGATTCCCAGCGAAGGTAGAACATTGGGCGTGTTTCCTTACACCGGTTGTCTATGTTCACCCATCAGTAAAATGGGTACCTGGGTGTTAATCGACTGGTGTGGGTCGCATCCTGGGACAAAACTGACCTAATTTGCGATAAATGCTCAGCATAACAAGCGGCTTTCTATATAGTAGTATGTCATTGACGTCAGCTAGGACTGTATACCTTGTACATGTACTTGTAGTAAATAAAGATATTATTATTATTATTATTACTAAACACGGTCCTCAATTTTATCTTGAAAAGTTTTACACTTGTGTCAACAACATTTGTGACATGAACATGACATGTGGTGACAGGTGGTTGACTAGTGTTGCAGCACGAGTGTTGACATGTTCACAGTGCCTCTGCTTTACACTTGGTTTATGTTATTTACACTTCCTCTCATATCACTCACTCCAGTACGCTGTTATGGCAGTGCGTACATTTGACACCTGGTCATCAAATATCTTCTGTTTACGCATTACCACGTATATCTCCCTCGCTCCAAAGAGTACAAGTACTCTGAGGTATTCCAAGCAATTTAAATGGTATAGTGACCATACGGGCAGTAAACGATCTCAATACATCTTAAGTTCTGATATCTTTCCTGTCCTGAACGGAGTTGTGGGCACACATTAATGGTTATAATTATAACAATAATTTTTAAAAGGGTGGAGGGGTAAGCCAGTGGAAGGCCTCAGTCAGATGACCAAAAGCCCCAGCTGCGGGTCATCATATGTCTAAGACATACGTCAGGAAACACTTTTCCTGTTTCCTGACAAACATTACCTAACCTGTGGGCACAGAACAATATTCTAGACTTGAGATCAGAAGTGATCTGTACAGCATAACCACTGATGCTATTTCTCTTGCTTAGAAAGTTCTCAGTATCCTCTCTGTCGTTTTTCTAGCCTTTTTTTTATTGTGTTTATTAAATGATAGCCACTGATATTATTATTCTCAAGTCTTTTAATTGTTCCTTTGGTTCTATTAAAGGGTCCTCATGTTATTTTTCCACTGCCCACTGCCTACTGAGTCGACTTGCATGCTTATTTTGGTACACTCTGTGAACACTGATACGAAGATGTGACCAGTGTTAGTATGTTGCCACGAGGATGCTAAACTCTACAGGCGTCAGCACTGTATGTTGCCACGAGGATGCTAAACTCTACAGGCGTCAGCACTGTATGTTGCTACGAGGATGATAAACACTACAGGCGTCAGCACTGTATGTTGCTACGAGGATGATAAACTCTACAGGCGTCAGCACTGTATGTTGCTACGAGGATGCTAAACTCTACAGGCGTCAGCACTGTATGTTGCTACGAGGATGATAAACTCTACAGGCGTCAGCACTGTATGTTGCTACGAGGATGATAAACTCTACAGGCGTCAGCACTGTATGTTGCTACGAGGATGATAAACTCTACAGGCGTCAGCACTGTATGTTGCTACGAGGATGATAAACACTACAGACGTCAGCACTGTATGTTGCTACGAGGATGATAAACACTACAAGCGTCAGCACTGTATGTTGCTACGAGGATGATAAACACTACAGGCGTCAGCACTGTGTTGCTACGAGGATGAAAACACTCAAGCTGTTACGAGGATGATAAACACTACAGACGTCAGCACTGTATGTTGCTACGAGGATGATAAACACTACAAGCGTCAGCACTGTATGTTGCTACGAGGATGATAAACACTACAGGCGTCAGCACTGTATGTTGCTACGAGGATGATAAACACTACAAGCGTCAGCACTGTATGTTGCTACGAGGATGCTAAACTCTACAGGCGTCAGCACTGTATGTTGCTACGAGGATGATAAACACTACAGGCGTCAGCACTGTATGTTGCTACGAGGATGATAAACACTACAAGCGTCAGCACTGTATGTTGCTACGAGGATGCTAAACACTACAGGCGTCAGCACTGTATGTTGTTACGAGGATGATAAACACTACAGACGTCAGCACTGTATGTTGTTACGAGGATGATAAACACTACAGACGTCAGCACTGTATGTTGCTACGAGGATGATAAACACTACAGGCGTCAGCACTGTATGTTGTTACGAGGATGATAAACACTACAGGCGTCAGCACTGTATGTTGCCACGAGGATGATAAACACTACAGGCGTCAGCACTGTATGTTGCTACGAGGATGATAAACACTACAGGCGTCAGCACTGTATGTTGCTACGAGGATGATAAACACTACAGGCGTCAGCACTGTATGTTGCTACGAGGATGCTAAACTCTACAGGCGTCAGCACTGTATGTTGCTACGAGGATGATAAACACTACAGGCGTCAGCACTGTATGTTGCCACGAGGATGCTAAACTCTACAGGCGTCAGCACTGTATGTTGCTACGAGGATGATAAACACTACAGGCGTCAGCACTGTATGTTGCTCACGAGGATGCTAAACCTACAGGCGTCAGCACTGTATGTTGCTACGAGGATGATAAACACTACAGGCGTCAGCACTGTATGTTGCACGAGGATGATAAACACTACAGGCGTCAGCACTGTATGTTGCCACAGGATGATAAACACTACAGGCGTCAGCACTGTATGTTGCCACGAGGATGATAAACACTACAGGCGTCAGCACTGTATGTTGCCACGAGGATGATAAACACTACAGGCGTCAGCACTGTATGTTGCCACGAGGATGATAAACACTACAGGCGTCAGCACTGTATGTTGCCACGAGGATGATAAACACTACAGCCGTCAGCACTGTATGTTGCCACGAGGATGATAAACACTACAGGCGTCAGCACTGTATGTTGCCACGAGGATGATAAACACTACAGGCGTCAGCACTGTATGTTGCCACGAGGATGATAAACACTACAGCCGTCAGCACTGTATGTTGCCACGAGGATGATAAACACTACAGGCGTCAGCACTGTATGTTGCCACGGGGATGATAAACACTACAGCCGTCAGCACTGTATGTTGCCACGAGGATGATAAACACTACAGGCGTCAGCACTGTATGTTGCCACGAGGATGATAAACACTACAGGCGTCAGCACTGTATGTTGCCACGATGATGATAAACACTACAGGCGTCAGCACTGTATGTTGCCACGATGATGATAAACACTACAGGCGTCAGCACTGTATGTTGCCACGATGATGATAAACACTACAGCCGTCAGCACTGTATGTTGCCACGAGGATGATAAACACTACAGGCGTCAGCACTGTATGTTGCCACGATGATGATAAACACTACAGGCGTCAGCACTGTATGTTGCCACGAGGATGATAAACACTACAGGCGTCAGCACTGTATGTTGCCACGATGATGATAAACACTACAGGCCGTCAGCACTGTATGTTGCCACGAGGATGATAAACACTACAGGCGTCAGCACTGTATGTTGCCACGATGATGATAAACACTACAGGCGTCAGCACTGTATGTTGCCACGATGATGATAAACACTACAGGCGTCAGCACTGTATGTTGCTACGAGGATGATAAACACTACAGGCGTCAGCACTGTATGTTGCCACGAGGATGATAAACACGACAGCCGTCAGCACTGTATGTTGCCACGAGGATGATAAACACTACAGGCGTCAGCACTGTATGTTGCTACGAGGATGATAAACACTACAGGCGTCAGCACTGTATGTTGCCACGAGGATGATAAACACTACAGGCGTCAGCACTGTATGTTGCCACGAGGATGATAAACACTACAGGCGTCAGCACTGTATGTTGCTACGAGGATGATAAACACTACAGGCGTCAGCACTGTATGTTGCCACCAGGATGATAAACACTACAGGCGTCAGCACTGTATGTTGCCACCAGGATGATAAACACTACAGGCGTCAGCACTGTATGTTGCCACGAGGATGATAAACTCTACAGGCGTCAGCACTGTATGTTGCCACGAGGATGATAAACACTACAGGCGTCAGCACTGTATGTTGCCACGAGGATGATAAACACTACAGGCGTCAGCACTGTATGTTGCCACGAGGATGATAAACACTACAGCCGTCAGCACTGTATGTTGCCACGAGGATGATAAACACTACAGGCGTCAGCACTGTATGTTGCCACGAGGATGATAAACCCTACAGGCGTCAGCACTGTATGTTGCCTTACTCAACTTTGCTAACAATACATTCTGCTTCGTTTACTATTCACGTTCTATTTGTTAGAAAATTAAGTGAACTTTCCTTACTTTTCTTGTTATTCCTACTAACCTCATTTTACGAGCTATTGGCGTCCCGTAGTTCGATTGGTAGCGCACTCAGCTCACACATTGAGTGTCCGTGGTTCGATCCCCGGTACGGGTGGAAACATTGGGCGTGTTTCCTTACACCTGCTGTCCCTGTTCACCTAGCAGCAAGTAGATACCTGGGTGTTAGGCGACTGTTGTGGGTGGCATCCTGGGGGACAAAATTAACTTAAGTTGCCTGAAGTGCTCTGCATAACCAGGAACTTTCTATATAACTCACGAAACAGTGATAACACGACTCTAAACAAACCAGGGAACGGGTGGGGTTTAAACCCTGGAGTTTTACAACTCACCCGTAAAGTGGTTTGTTTATACTTGAATACATTTCTCCAGCTAAATGTCACACTTTCCTGAAGCAAGTGAAGCTTTCAGCACTTACCTTAAGTTGCTCTTATCTCTGCTACCTTCAGCTTGGCTTAATTATCAAGGTAGCGGCCAGCCTACACCTCTTGGCACTTACCTGTAAGAAAGGAAGACAAGATTAGATTACCTGATATACACAATGTTACTTACAAATAAAGTCAATTATTAATACAACTTGTACTTTATTAACTATCCCAGAAGGACGACCTTTTACAAGTTGCCTCAATTTTTTCCTGTTTTCTATCCTTATTCCCATTCTTTCTCCCTTACCATCTCCTGTCCTTCATTCGTTTTCTCTCTTCATTGTTCCCTTCCTTCCATTTCTCCCTTATTTTGTTTATCTATCTCCTACTGTCCCTCGCTACCCCATTCCGTCCATCACTGCCTAATTCCCTCCATCACTGCCTAATTCCGTCTATCACTGCCTAATTCCCTCCATCACTGCCTAATTCCCTCCATCACTGCCTCCTACCCTCTATCACTGCCTCCTTCCCTCCATCACTGCCTCCTACCCTCCATCATTGCCTCCTTCACTCCATCACTGCCTCCTACCCTCCATCATTGCCTCCTACCCTCCATCACTGTCTCCTTCCCTCCATCACTGCCTCCTACCCTCAACAAACATTTACAAGGAGACATCAACAAACTCTTCCACTGAGCTACAGAAAATATGTTGACAAATTCCAACTGCTCAGATATAAAGAGAATGAAGAAGTGAAGAGGAACACCAGGTACACAACACAGGAGGACCATCCCATACAACGAGAGCAACATGTAAAAGACTTGGGTACAATAATAATGTCAGATGACCCATAATTTACCAAACACAATAAGGCAAACGCCACAAAAGACAGGAAAATAACAGGGTGGATAATGAGAACCTTCAAGAGAAAAAAATGCCAATGGTGATATGAATATAGTTGTGGTCTCTCGTCTAGAATACTAGCAGATCGGTATTGACGACTCCGTTCAAGGCAGGAGAGATAGCAAAACTAGAAAAGGTGTAGAGGTCGTTTACAGACAGCATAGAGCCACTAAAACATTTAAACTACTGGGAATCTTGTAATAATACTGGGAACGCCTCAGAGTCCTTAGTATATAAACTCTCAAACTAAGAATAGATACCTGACAATATATACATGGAAGATACTGGAGGACCAGGTCTTATACTGGAGTGAGAGATATGGGAGGAAGTGTAAAACAAACCCATTGAAAAGGAGGAGCGCTGTGACAACTTGCGTGGTCCTAGACTATTCAATCTGCTATCAGAAAATAGCAGAAATATTGCCAGAAGAAATCTAGAAGTCTTCAAGAGAACACTGTATCACTACTACCAACCAAATGTCAGATTACTCAGGATGTTAAAGACGTGTGGGCCAGCGGGCCACTAACGGCAAGTGGAAAAGCCAGGTTCCGGGTCAGGCTGAGAGGGTTACCTGTAGTCGATTCCAGTGGTCACCTCCACGAGCCTGTCTCTGACCAGACTTCCTGGTTGCTGGCCTGATCAACCAGGCTGTTGGTTACTCTCCGCCCTAAGTCCAACAAGCACGCTGACCAGGAACTGACTTAAGCAACCAATCAAGTTCCCTTCTTGAAGACAGCCAGATGTTTCTTAGTAATTTCCCTTTAGCACGATGGGAGGTTGTTGAAGAGTCTTGGTTCCATTACACTTATTGAGTTCTCATCGAACACCTGCTGTCTCATCAGAGGTATCTTGTGCAGTCTGCCAAGCCTTGTGCCTCCATAAGGAGTGATTTCAGAGTGCAGTTTGGGACCAAGTCCTCAAGAATTTTCCAGCTGTAGAATATGAGATTCTGGGATGATTTATCCCAAACTTCTCACAGGTTTATTACAGGTATATCCCAGGTATAACTCAGGTATATCCTAAGTATAACACAGATATATCTCAGGTATAACACAGGTATATCCTAGGTATAATGCAGGTATATCCCAGATATAACATAGGTATATCACAGGTATTTCCCAGGTATAACACAGGTATATCCTAGGTATAACAGGTATATCCCAGGTATAACAGGTATATCCTAGGTATAACACAGGTATATCCCAGATATAACATAGGTATATCATAGGTATTTCCCAGGTATAACAGGTATATCCTAGGTATAACACAGGTATATCCAGGTATAACACAAGTGTATCCCAGGTATATTACATGTATATACCAGGTATATCCATCATATCTCTTCCTCCTTATCCATCATCGTCTCCATCCCTCTTCCATTCCCTTTCTCTCCGGTATTCCCTTTCACTCTCCCTTACTGCCTCCTTTCCTTTATCACTGTACCCTTCCCTCACTCATTCCCTCCCTCTTTCCTTTGCCCAGGTGCTCAGGTGTTTAGGGGAGGGGGTCAAACGGAAGGGGTGGGAGGTAAGTTTGTTGGGGAGGGAAGTGAGAGGAGTTAGATGGGGAAGGGATGAAGTGGGATGAAGGGATGAAATGGGAGGATGAGGAAGGGGTGAAGAAAACTAAGATGGGGTTTTGATGGGAGGGGTAAGAAGGGGAGGAGTGGAGGGGGATGGCGAGAGGTGGGACTGGGGAGGGAGAGATGGGTGAGGGGGCAGGATGGGTGAGGGGCAGGATGGGTGAGGGCCAGGATGGGTGAGGGCCAGGATGGGTTAGGGCCAGGATGGGTGAGGGGCTTGATGGATGAGGGGCAGGATGGGTGAGGGGCAGGATGGGTGAGGGGGCAGGATGGGTGAGGGGCAGGATGGGTGAGGGGCAGGATGGGTGAGGGGGCAGGATGGGTGAGGGGCTGGATGGGTTAGGGCCAGGATGGGTGAGGGGCTTGATGGGTGAGGGGCAGGATGGGTGAGGGGCTGGATGGGTGAGGGGCAGGATGGATGAGGGGTCAGGATGGGTGAGGGGCTGGATGGGTGAGGGGCAGGATTGGTGGGGGAGAGACCCTTCACCACACAATAAAGGTAACCTACTAACCGTTGACCCTCACACACACACACACACACACACACACACACACACACGTAAGTATAGTCCTCGAGTATACAACACCAATGTGGAGCCTACACACATAATCAACAGTTCGAGAAAGACTAGAGGTTTGCAACTAGATTAGTCCCGGAGGTGAGAGGCATGAGTGACACGTGACACTCAACCATCCTACCATGTTCAACACCGTCTAGTCTCCTGAGTACTTTCTACATCATTATCATGTCTCCTTTGGTCCCTTTCTTTACTCGTGGTC
Organism: Cherax destructor; assembly: GCA_009830355.1. Lineage (NCBI taxonomy): Eukaryota > Metazoa > Arthropoda > Malacostraca > Decapoda > Parastacidae > Cherax > Cherax destructor. Next base: position 38,494 of record WNWK01013782.1, on the reverse strand, counting down.
TTTGTCCCTTCCAGTATCTGTTTAATGACAAAAGTTTAAACCTTTTAGAGATTGTTTACCCGTTTCATCAGATGTGGGCTCCATGCTGGCGCTGCGTACTCCAGGATGAGCCTAACATCCATCAACATTAAATAAGAAAAAGTATTAAATTATCTCTAGCAGGACATTTATGTACACAAGGAAGAGTACGAGTACAAGCACTTATAATGTGGGAACTCTTCTATTATCATCACACTCTTACACTCCATTATCACTGCACTCTGCTTTCTATTACTGCACTCTGCTTTCTATTACTACACTCTGCTTTCTATTACTGAACTCTGCTTTCTATTACTGCACTCTGCTTTCTATTACTACACTCTGCTTTCTATTACTGCACTCTGCTTTCTATTACTACACTCTGCTTTCTATTACTGCACTCTGCTTTCTATTACTACACTCTGCTTTCTATTACTGCACTCTGCTTTCTATTACTACACTCTGCTTTCTTTACTACACTCTGCTTTCTTTACTACACTCTGCTTCTATTACTCACTCTGCTTTCTATTACTACACTCTGCTTTCTATTACTACACTCTGCTTTCTATTACTGCACTCTGCTTTCTATTACTGCACTCTGCTTTCTATTACTGCACTCTGCTTTCTATTACTGCACTCTGCTTTCTATTACTGCACTCTGCTTTCTTTTACTGCACTCTGCTTTCTATTACTGCACTCTGCTTTCTATTACTACACTCTGCTTTCTATTACTGCACTCTGCTTTCTATTACTGCACTCTGCTTTCTATTACTGCACTCTGCTTTCTATTACTGCACTCTGCTTTCTATTACTATGCTTTCTATTACTGCACTCTGCTTTCTATTACTGCATTCTGCTTTCTATTACTGCACTCTACTTTCTTTTCTTCAAATATTCGGTAGCACAAGAATATATGGGGCCTAGGAACTAGGCCCCAAAAGGGTTAACTAGGGTACATCTGAGTTTATATCTACAATTGTCTAATCTGTTGCAAGTAAATTTAGGATATTTGCTTAATATATCTGGTGTCTTAATTCATTAATAAGATATTTTGATATATCACATTGGTTATTATACTGCCTATCTCTTCATTTCTAAATAAGTGGACAATATAGCACATAGTGTTCAAGATAATGACCATAAGGCTAACCACATTGCATTTAGTGTGTCCATCATCTGTGTGTCTCGCAAACTGCCAGAAGTACTTGTAACCAAACCTAAGCCTGGCCACTATAACATCAGTCAGTCTGTTCACATTGCAAGTTGCTCCGTAGACATGGCTATCTAAGTTTATGTTATAACAGTGAGTTATAGATCTACTCAGGCTTCTAACTGCATTCCTATAACATTCACTTTCATTATTAACATCTCTCCTAATATTATTCCTAATGCTAGACACACACATACCAATGTTATATTCAATATTTTCCATCGTGGTATTTCTTCGTCTACGTTATCAAGTTGATCATCAAGGAATAATTCAGAAAGTGGTGGAATCCCCAAAAAGACACATTAATTTATTTTTCTCAGATTTTTTTTATTATCTATATGTTGCTTTTCCAGGTAGTCATGGGAGGATTGATAATAACTGAAGAGTGAAGGTCAGTGTCGTAAGTTAACTTTAATGTCATTACGATGTTAAAAAATTCAGTTAACAGTATAGATGTATATGTCCAGTTGATTATTCTTACGACTAACTCAGCATGGTTGGTGTAGTTATGTAGGGAGGTGACAACAAGAGCAGATGCAGCACTGCCAGTACACTCTTCTTTAGATCCATCACTGTATATAACTTGTGATGTATTACTGGTAACAGTTAAGACAGACATTTCCTCTAGATCAGTTCAGTCTTTTCTTTAAGTCAGTTGAATGAAATCTTATCATAACACTGTTTTTGACCTGGTGTGCCTGGCTGTCGGGCCTCCTTGATATGGTTATTTTCTGTGTTAACCTTCAGCTCATCTTTGATTAGCTGGAGTGCGTTATGTACACAAGTGTGTTACCTTAGAAAGTGATTTATGGAAGGGATTACTAGTGATGACAGTCTAGGGCCGGGTGCTGGTATGTGATCTTAACTTCCATGGAGGGTGACACAGTTCTTGTCTACAGTGACACAGTTCTTGTCTACAGTGACACAGTTCTTGCAGGTTATAAAACCTAATATAAATGCATGTTTTCACAACCCATTCAAACCTGTGTTTATTTACTTCTACACATTTAGTAAGATTCATAGTGACAGCGTCTGGTTTATTTTAACATTGTAATAACAAGTACAGTGTTAATCTCAATAATGCTATCCCTGATACTAGGAACACCAGACTTATACAAGGAACCTTGCTAGCTTTAGGACAGCCAAGAACAATTCTGAGGACCGGAGAGAAATTTGCTCAGCTAACAATAAGATGGGCGCAACTGACCTATTACGGATCTAATCCCGGCTATGTACACCACTCTCATAACAACAATGCAACACTAAAATTCTTAGGAAAATGTAGGATAAATGAGGAAGTGGGAGGAGAGTAAAATAGAGGGGAGATGAGATAGGGAAGGGGAGGGGATAGGAGAGAGTTGGAAGAGGAGACACTGATGGGAGAAGAGCGAGGGGATAAGTAATTAAATTTATTCAGGTACAGGTACACAAAAATACAGTTATATAAATTATCATACATAGCAGCGTAGGAGATAAGGAAGGCAGAAGAAGGATTTTGATAGAGGGAAGGAGAAGGGGAGGATAGAGGAAGCAGAAGAGGAGGGATAGAGGAAGGGAAGAGGAGGGATAGACGGGAAGGAGAAGAGGGAGGGATAGACGGAAGGCAGAAGAGGGAGGGGTAGACGGAAGGAGAAGAGGAGGATAGACGGAAGGCAGAAGAGGGAGGGATAGAGGAAGGAGAAGGGGAGGGATAGACGGAAGGCAGAAGAGGGAGGGATAGACGGAAGGAGAAGAGGGAGGGATAGACGGAAGGAGAAGAGGGAGGGATAGACGGAAGGCAGAAGAGGGAGGGATAGAGGGAAGGAGAAGAAGGAGGAATAGACGGAAGGAGAAGGGAGGATAGAGGAAGGCAGAAGAGGAGGGGTAGAGGAAGGCAGAAGAGGGAGGGATAGAGGGAAGGCAGAAGAGGGAGGATAGAGGGGAAGGCAGAAGAGGGAGGGATAGAGGGAAGGAGAAGGCAGGATAGAGAAGGAGAAGAGGAGGATACAGTGGAAGGCAGAAAGGAGGACAGATGGGAAGGAAGAAGAGGGAGGGATAGAGGAAGGAGAAGAGGGAGGGATAGAGGAAGGAGAAGAGGGAGGGATAGAGGAAGGCAGAAGAGGGAGGGATAGAGGAAGGAGAAGAGGAGGATAGAGGGGAAAGGGAGAAGAGGAGGGATAGAGGAAGGAGAAGAGGGAGGGATAGAGGAAGGCAGAAGAGGGAGGATAGAGGAAGGAGAAGAGGGAGGGATAGACGAAGGAGAAGAGGGAGGGATAGAGGAAGGCAGAAGAGGGAGGGATAGAGGGAAGGAGAAGAGGAGGGATAGAGGAAGGCAGAAGAGGGAGAGATATATGGAAGGCAGAAGAAGAGAGGGATAGAGGGAAGGAGAAGGGGGAGGGATAGATGGAAGGCAGAAGAGGGAGGGATAGAGGGAAGGCAGAAGAGGGAGGGATAGAGGGAAGGCAGAAGAGGGAGGGATAGAAGGAAGGAGAAAGGGAGGATAGAGGGAAGGCAGAAGAGGGAGGGATAGACGGAAGGAGAAGGGGAGGATAGATGGAAGGCAGAAGAGGGAGGGATAGAGGGAAGGAGAAGGGGGAGGGATAGATGGAAGGCAGAAGAGGGAGGAATATATGGAAGGCAGAAGAGGGAGGGATAGAGGGAAGGAGAAGGGGGATAGATGGAAGGCAGAAGAGGGAGGATAAGAGGAAGGCAGAAGAGGGAGGGAAGAGGGAGGGAAGAGGAGGGAAGAAAAAGGGGAGGGATAGAGGGAAGGCAGAAGAGGGAGGGATAGAGGGAAGGCAGAAGAGGGAGAGATAGAGGGAAGGGGAAGGGGAAGGGATAGAGGGAAGGAAGAAGAGGGAGGGATAGAGGGAAGGAGAGGGGAGGATAAAGAGAAGGCAGAAGAGGGAGGGATAGAGGGAAGGAAGAAGAGGGAGGGATAGAGGGAAGGGGAAGGGATAGAGAGAAGGCAGATGAGGGAAGGATAGAGGAAAGGCAGAACAGGGATAGAGGAAAGAAGGGGAGGATAGAAGGAAGGCAAAAGAGGGATAGAGGGAAGGAGAAGGGGGAGGGATAGAAGGAAGGCAGAAGAGGGAGGGATAGAGAGAAGGCAGAATAGGGAGGGATAGAAGGAAGGAAAAGGGGGAGGGATAGAGGGAAGGCAGAAGAGGGAGGGGTAGAGGGAAGGAGAAGGGGAAGGGATAGAAGGAAGACAGAAGAGAGAGGGATAGAGAGAAGGGAGAAAGGGAGAGATAAGGAAGGAGAAGGAGAGGATAGAGGGAAGGCAGAAGAGGAAGGGATAGAGGTAAGGCAGAAGGAGGAGGGATAGAGGGAAGGGAGAGGTGAGAAAGGATAATAAAATGATCCAAAAAAGAGGAAATTCCTGAGCTCAGTAACACTAACTGTGTGTTGATGTTTGAGCAGTGGAGGAGGAGGGAGGTGGGGGGGGATGAGGAGGAGGAGGGAGGAGAGGGAGGGAGGGGGGAGGGGGAGGGGGAGGGAGGGTGATGGGGAGTGGTGGGGTGACGAGAGGTTATGGTGGTGGTGGTAGTAACATTGTACTAGTATAATAATTGTAGTAATAATAGCAGTAGTAATAACAGTAGTAGCAGTAGTAATATAGTAGTAGAACGGTAGTAGTAGAGGTGACGGTGGTGGGTGCGTTGTAGTAGTAGCAGTAATAGTAGCGGTGATGGTCGTGATAGTAGTGGTAGTCGTAGTAGTAACAATCCTCTCTTGTATTAACCATCCAGGCTACACTGTATTAACTACCCAGGCTACTGTATTAACTACCCAGGCTACTGTATTAACCACCCAGGCTACACTGTATTAACCACCCAGGCTACTGTATTAACCACCCAGGCTACACTGTATTAACCACCTAGGCTACTGTATTAACCACCCAGGCTACACTGTATTAACCACCCAGGCTACTGTGTTAACCAACCAGGCTAACACCGTATTAACCACCTAGGCTACTGAATTAACCACCTAGGCTACTGTATTAACCACACAGGCTACTGTATTAACCACCCAAGCTACTGTAGTACCCACTGAGGCTACTGTATTAACCAACCAGGCTACACTGTATTAACCACCCAGGTTACTGTATTAACCACCCAGGCTACTATATTAACCATCCAGGCTACACTGTATTAACCACCCTGGTTACTGTATTAACCACCCAAGCTACTGTATTAACCATCCAGGTTACACTGTATTAACCACCCAGGCTACTGTATTACCCACCCGGGCTACTGTATTACCCACCCAGGCTACTGTATTAACCATCCAGACTACAATGTATTAATCATCCAGGCTACACTGTATTAACCACCCAGGCTACACACTGTGTGCTAAAGGGACATATATAACAGTTGACGAACACACCCATCCATCTCTCTTTAAGATAAGGGAAATCACCCTTAACCAACACCAACCCCCTAACACCTCGTAATTCCACCCCCTCCGTTCTCCACATCTTAACCCCCCACTCCTTTAAATCCCCTCTTCCTACCCATATATACATCCCTCACCCCTCCCTAACACACCGCCTCTCCCCCCTCTCTTTACTCACTACCTACGCCGCCTTCCCTCCCCTAAATCACCCCCTGCGTAGGCCTATAACAAAGGTCTCAATAGGCGTGAGCGGCGCCCACCGCGCATTACTGAAGAACGTTAAAAAAGCGACGCTTTGAATGCCGTCGGCTGGCCAGGTTTTTGAGAGAAGCGCAGTTAAGCGTGCAAACTGCTTGTTGTTAGCGCAGGTAATGCGCTAAGTGACGTGAGAGAGAGAGTTAACCTAACCTTGTAAATCCTATGTAGAGAGAGAGAGAGAGAGAGAGAGAGAGAGAGAGAGAGAATTAACCTAACCTTGTAAATCCTGTGTGAGAGAGAGAGAGAGAGAGGAGTTAACTTAACCTTGTAAATCCTATGAGAGAGAGAGAGAGAGAGAGAGAGAGAGAGAGAAGAGAAGAGAGAGAGAGAGGGAGAGAGAGAGAGTTAACCTAACCTTGTAAATCCTATGTAGAGAGAGAGAGAGAGAGAGAGAGAGAGAGAGAGAGAGAGTTAACCTAACCTTGTAAATCCTGCGTAGAGAGAGTTAACCTAACCTTGTAAATCCTGTGTAGGAGAGTAGAGAGAGAGAAGAGAGAGAGAGAGAGAGAGAGAGAGAGAGAGAGAGAGAGAGAGAGAGAGAGAGGGAGAGAGAGATAGAGAGTTAACCTAACCTTGTAAATCCTGTGAGAGAGAGAGAGAGAGAGAGAGTTAACATAACCTTGTAAATCCTGTAGAGAGAGAGAGAGAGAGAGAGAGAGAGAGAGAGAGAGAAGAGAGAGAGAGAGAGAGTTAACCTAACCTTGTAAATCCTGCGTAGAGAGAGTTAACCTAACCTTGTAAATCCTCTGTAGAGAGAGAGAGAGAGAGAGAGAGAGAGAGAGAGAGAGAGAAGTTAACCTAACCTTGTAAATCCTGCGTAGAAGAGCTAACCTAACCTTGTAAATCCTGTAGAGAGATTAACCTAACCTTGTAAATCCTGTGGTAGAGAGAGAGAGAGAGAGAGAGAGAGAGAGAGAGGGTTAACCTAACCTTGTAAATCCTGTGTAGAGAGAGAGAGAGAGAGAGAGAGAGAGAGAGAGGTTAACCTAACCTTGTAAATCCTGCGTAGAGAGTTAACCTAACCTTGTAAATCATGTGTGAGAGAGAGAGAGAGAGAGGAGAGAGAGAGAGAGAAGAGAGAGAAGAGAGAGAGAGAGAGAGAGAGAGTTAACCTAACCTTGTAAATCCTGCGTAGAGAGAGTTAACCTAACCTTGTAAATCCTGTGTAGAGAGAGAGAAAGCGAGTCAGTTACTCATTTAAAGCTCCGTAAGCTGGCTTGAAGCACTCTTAACCTGCCCTATCTCACCCCTTAGCTCCTACTCCTACCTCACCACCACCCAAACCATTTCCCTTCCATACATCACCCCTTAACCCCCTCCCCCCAAAAAAATCCAATATAATGATTTACAGATATACATTAGTACATTTCACTAGCCTAACTAGCGCAAACATTGTATCTAGGTGTTGAGATTTGTAATTTTAAGAAATCTGTAGAAGTTTTGTAGGTGGAGAAAGGGAAATGTGAGGAATGTCTCAATGGATACCTTCCAGTGAGGTATACCTTGAGGCATACTTACTGCTCGATGTTTTCACAACTTGTCAGAACCTTCAGTGAGTTATAATGTGCAGGTGGGGCCCCCCCTCTCTCTCTCTCTCTCTCTCTCTCTCTCTCTCTCTCTCTCTCTCTCTCTCTGTAAGGTGAGAAATTAGAATATCGCACAATGAGAAAAATCCTGGAGTAAACATTACAACAAATAAATCACCAACAGGAGCGAGCGAGCTATATAACCGGAAGGTGATGGTACCCGACAAAATATCTACGTGGGTCCTGAGAAAGGAAGCAGAGGTACTGTGTGAACACTTAAAGCGATCTTTAACAAGTGAGACAGGGCACCTACTTGATGTCTGGAACACAGTGAACGTAGTTCTGTTATTTAAAACTAGAAACAGATAGGTAGATGCACTCTAGAGTCCAGCGTTACTGACATGCATAGTATGTAAAGTTATGTAGAAAATTACCAGGAAAAGAGTAGCGGAAATGAGCGGTTTTATCGAGAGTAAATTCTCTCTCACAAATCTCCTCGAGTTCAATAAGGTAATGAAATTTAGGCAGGAGAGGAATGGATGAAATGTATATCTTGGGATTGGAAGAAGGTGTTCAATACAGAACCTCACGACAGACTGGAACAAAAGTTAGAGTAGCAGGCAGGAACAACAGGAAAGCTGTGCGGTAGATCAACGAATACTTAACAGGAAGGAAATAAGTCATTGTGTGGGAGGTGTCGGGATGGGTGAGTGTGACGGGTGGGGTTCCATAAGGTCGGTACCCCGACCAATCCTCTTTCTAGTGTATGTAAACGACAAACAGAATAAATCTAGTCAGAGGTATCCCTCTTTGCAGATGACGTAAAACTAATGAGAATGCAAACGAAGCAGACTATGAGAGACAAGCTGCAGGATTAGTCTGACAAATGACTACTGGAATTTAACCCAAGCAAATGCAAAATAATGAAAATCAGAAAGGGCAAAGAAGACTGGAAAGAGTGTACAGGCTCGGGGAATAGGGACTGAAAACCTGCCTAAAAGAGAACGACCTCGGGAGAAGCATAGATCCCGGCATGTCGTCTGAATCTTACATCAACTTAACCGCTGCAGTAAGCGCGAGACTAACAAATTTAAGGACAGCTTTCAAGAACATCAACAAAGAGGCATTTATGACCTTATACACGTCACATGTCAGGCCTATCTTGGAGTATGCAGCGCCAGTATAGAACCCACATCTTATAAGACTAGTCCCAGAACTGAGGGGATCATGACCTATGAAGAGAGGTTGGATTAGTTAAACATGACACTAGAGGACAGGAAAACCAGAGGTAACATGATTACGACATACAAAATACTGAGAGGAATTGACAAGGTGGACAGGGCAAGTATGTTTGAGAGGCGAGTCTCAGGTACACGAGGACACAGCTGCAAGTTAAAAACACATCTACAGAGATGTTAGGAAATATTTTTTCAGCCTAAGCGTGATGACGAAGTGGAACGACCTAGACAGCGAAGCGGTAGAAGCGAGGATCCTTAAATAGTTTTAAGAATAGGTATGACAGGACTCGCCCACCTAGAACAGTGAACCCAGTAGCGGCCAGTGCAGAAGCGGGGAGGGAGTGGGGTCAGGAGCTGAGACTCGACTCCTGCAACTAAAACTAGGCGAGTACACACCTAACACTCGTCGAAGGCCTCCCTCGCCTCCCTTATCGGAACCTTCCCCTCTCCCATTTTGTGCCCCCCCCCTTTACATTGTGCTGCCCTGGGCATGAGGTATCTGGTGCCCTGGGCACGACGTATCTGCTCTAAGCGACCAATGTGCCGGAAAATTGTGTGTTGAAAATCTGAACATTATCCATTTAGCTCACACAATGTAGAGGGCAGGTCTGTGGAGGGACCCCTCGCTCTCTCTCTCTCTCTCTCTCTCTCTCTCTCTCTCTCTCTCTCTCTCTCTGTCTCTCTCTCTGTCTGTTTTTCTCTCTCATATACTACATAAACAAGGTAGTATAAAACAGGATAATGCCTGAGCTTAATACACAAATACATAATGCGACAAACTCAGCTAATTTTGGAGAAGGTGAGGGCAGACCGGACACAGAGTACAGCAAGGGCGGAAAGAAGCTGCAAGTATCAGTGCTCGCACATGACCTGTAGGTAAATATAACACCAAATGTATCCCCAGTATTACACATAACTTTAGCGGTATGTTCAGGATTAACCAATCTCAGAACAGCATTCAGAAACTTCAACAAAGAAACCTTCAGCACTCTCTTTACGATACATGTTGGGCCGATCATCGAGGTTCCGGCTCCATCATGGAGCCCGCACCTGGACTATCAGGAGAAGCTGGAAAAAATCCAAAGCTTAACAAATGGAGAGCTTGAAGGAAATGAACCTGACGATCATGGAGGAGAGAAGGACAAGGGGAGACATGATTACAACATACAAAATCTTGAGCGGAATTGAAAGGGTAGAAAGGGCCACACTGTTAGAAATAAGAGGACCAAGTTCAAGGGGACACAGGTGGAAGGGGACACAGATGGAAGGGGACACGGGTGGAAAAGGACACAGGTGGAAGAGGAGACGGGTGGAAGGGGACACAGGTGGAAGGGGACACGGGTGGAAGGGGACACAGGTGGAAGGGGACACGGGTGGAAGGGGACACAGGTGGAAGGGGACAGTTTTAAGGGGACACAGGTGGAAGGAGCCACAGGAGAAGGGGACACAGGTGGAAGGGGACACGGGTGGAAGGGGACACGGGTGGAAGGGGACACAGGTGGAAGGGGACACAGGTGGAAGGGGACACAGGTGGAAGGGGACACGGGTGGAAGGGTACACGGGTGGAAGGGGACACCGGTGGAAGGGGACACAAGTGGAAGGGGACACAGGTGGAAGGGGACACGGGTGGAAGGGGATACGAGTGGAAGGGGATACAGGTGGAAGGAGACACAGGTGGAAGGGGACACGGGTGGAAGGGGACACAGGTGGAAGGGGACACGGGTGGAAGGGGACACGGGTGGAAGAGGACACGGGTGGAAGGGGACACGGGTGGAAGAGGACACGGGTGGAAGGGGACACAGGTGGAAGGGGACACAGGTGGAAGGGGACACGGTGGAAGGGGACACGGGTGGAAGGGGACACGGGTGGAAGGGGACACCGGTGGAAGGGGACACGGGTGGAAGGGGACACGGGTGGAAGTTTGCAGACACTGATGAGCCACAGGGATGGAAGGAATAATTTCTTTAATGTGGTGCAAATGAAGAGTGGAATGGCTTGGATGAGGAAGTGGGCAAACTCAAATACACAGCTTCAAGAGTAGATATAATAAGACTCAAGACGCCAGAAATCGGTGATGTCGATAAAGGTGTTCTAGGAGGAGGGGCCAGGAGCTGAGTCTCGACCCTACAAACATAATTTGACGATTTGTTGAGTACACACACACACACACACACACACACACATAACTATAACAAGAGATACGATAAATCTCATGGAGCAGGGAGAGAGTGGGCTTAGTAGCGACCAGCGAAGAGACGGGGCCAGGAGCTATGAATCGATCCCTGAAACCACAAATAGGTGAGTACAAATAGGCAAGTACACACACATGCACACAAAGAGGGAGGGGTGTACCAACGAGTACTGGACACAACGACAACAGGAGGTGAGGGGAAGAAAATACCGAGCCAGCTATATAACCGGAAGGTGATGGTACCCGACACAATATCTACGTGGGTCCTGAGAAAGGAAGCAGAGGTACTGTGTGAACACTTTCAGCGATCTTCAACAAGTGAGACAGGGCACCTACTTGATGTCTGGAACACACTACCTGGAGTCTACCTGGAGGGTATTCCGGGATCGGTCCATGACCAGGCCTCCCAGTGGATCAAGGCCTGATCAACTAGGCTGCTACTGCTGGCCGCACGTAATCCAACGTAAGAACCACAGCCCGGCTGATCCGGCACTGACTTTAAGTATCTGTCCAGCTCCCTCTTGAAGACAACCAGGGGTCTACTGTTAATTTACCTTATGGCTCGTGGGAGGCTGTTGAACAGTCTTGGGGCCCGGACACTGAAGACTCTGAAGGCCCATCACCAGCACATCTCTGAGGGCCCACCACCAGCACATCTCTGAGGGCCCACCACCAGCACATCTCTGAGAGGCCACCACCAGCACATCTCTGAGAGGCCACCACCAGCACATATCTGAGGCCACCACCAGCACATCTCTGAGGGCCCACCACCAGCACATCTCTGAGAGGCCACCACCAGCACATCTCTGAGGCCACCACCAGCACATCTCTGAGGGCCCACCACCAGCACATCTCTGAGAGGCCACCACCAGCACATCTCTGAGAGGCCACCACCAGCACATCTCTGAGAGGCCACCACCAGCACATCTCTGAGAGATACACAGTATTTTCAGTAAGACCAGTGAACAATGCATCTCAATGTAACTATAGAAATGCAGAAGCAAAAATGAAAAGAGAGAGAGAGAGAGAGAGAGAGAGAGAGAGAGAGAGAGAGAGAGAGAGAGAGAGAGAGAGAGGAAGAGAGAGAGAGGAAGAGAGAGAATATCCCATTAATACAAACTGGTTTATATAATCCTGTTACCCTGACGTGAATGGGGGAGACCCACTGCCCACACCCACCCACCCTACTCTCCTTCCAGATAGAAACCCACAACTCACCCTCCACCACAACCCACCCTACCTACCCTCGACCCCAACTAACCCTACACCCTTACCCTCCCTCCAACACAATCCAAACTCTACCACAACTTACCCTACCCACCCTCCACCACAACTTACCCTGCCCACCCTCCACCACAACCCAACTTACCACAGGAGGCCTGGTCATGGACTGGGCGGCGGGGGCGTTGATCCCCGGAATACCCTCTAGGTAGACTCCCAACAACAACAAAAACAACACACAGCTGATGTATAAGTTATGCTGAATATTGAACTTCAGAAGAGAGATCAAATATCCTTCCTAATACCTCTAACATACAATGTGGTTACTCCCATACACTATAAAATAAGGTCAGATCATTCTCCTACCCTATAAGGTCAGGCCTCAACCTTATAACGTCAAGCCTCTACCTTATAAGGTCAGGCTTCTACCTTTAAAGGTCAGGTGTCTATATTTAAAGGTCAGGTCTCTAGCTTATAAGGTCACGTCTTTACCCTATGACCCACAGGACTAGGCATGTATCAAACACTCGCCCCATCAGTGGACAAGAAACTTTCCCATCACCCCACCTATAACACCAGAGGAAGCACCCATCACCCCACCTATAACACCAGAAGAAGCACCCATCACCCCACCTATAACACCAGAAGAAGCACCCATCACCCCACCTATAACACCAGAAGAAGCACCCATCACCCCACCTATAACATCAGACGAAGCACCCATCACCCCACCTATAACACCAGAGGAAGCACCCATCACCCCACCTATAACACCAGAAGAAGCACCCATCACCCCACCTATAACACCAGAAGAAGCACCCATCACCCCACCTATAACATCAGACGAAGCACCCATCACCCCACCTATAACACCAGAGGAAGCACCCATCACCCCACCTATAACACCAGAAGAAGCACCCATCACCCCACCTATAACACCAGAAGAAGCACCCATCACCCCACCTATAACACCAGAAGAAGCACCCATCACCCCACCTATAACACCAGAGAAGCACCCATCACCCCACCTATAACACCAGAGGAAGCACCCATCACCCCACCTATAACACCAGAGGAAGCACCCATCACCCCACCTATAACACTAGACGAAGCACCCATCACCCCACCTATAACACCAGAGGAAGCACCCATCACCCCACCTATAACACCAGAGGAAGCACCCATCACCCCACCTATAACACTAGACGAAGCACCCATCACCCCACCTATAACATCAGACGAAGCACCCATCACCCCACCTATAACACCAGAGGAAGCACCCATCACCCCACCTATAACACCAGAGGAAGCACCCATCACCCCACCTATAACACCAGAGGAAGCACCCATCACCCCACCTATAACACTAGACGAAGCACCCATCACCCCACCTATAACACCAGAGGAAGCACCCATCACCCTACCTATAACACCAGAGGCAGCACCCATCACCCCACCTATAACACCAGAGGAAGCACCCATCACCACACCTATAACACCAGAGGAAGCACCCATCACCCCACCTATAACACCAGAGGAAGCACCCATCACCCCACCTATAACACCAGAGGAAGCACCCATCACCCCACCTATAACACCAGAGGAAGCACCCATCACCCCACCTATAACACCAGAGAAGCACCCATCACCCCACCTATAACACCAGAGGAAGCACCCATCACCACACCTATAACACCAGAGGAAGCACCCATCACCCCACCTATAACACCAGAGGAAGCACCCATCACCCCACCTATAACACCAGAGGAAGCACCCATCACCCCTCCTATAACACCAGAGGAAGCACCCATCACCCCACCTATAACACCAGAGGAAGCACCCATCACCCCACCTATAACAGTTGCGAAGACCGACAACTGATGTTATTGTTGTTACAGTTATATTTGACCGACAACTGATGTTATTGTTGTTACAGTTATACTTGTTGACAACAAACACAGTCATGACTGTGTGTTGCTGGTCACCATGACCCGAGTGCCAGCAGGTCTCAACTCTGACAAGGTTGTTATCTCAAATCACCATCTTCGCACTCGTAGTCTATAACACAGCAGGACAACAAGGTCGGGACCAGTCTGTCACTCCCACTACTTACTCGCTCAAGCAGAATCACTACAGATTTTTAACGTCAGAGTAAGATAGTCACCGTCGCACTATCCATGGACTCTACACATTAGCTATATCTCCAGAGTGAACAATCACCACTCATTATAACACTCATCACGATAGGACATCACCACTATAACGGGATTCACCATATTGAACGTACACCTTTATAACGACATTCATACTATGTGAAGCAACCATCATATAACCCATTCATCACATATGGAACAGTACCACTCAACGCCAATCATACAAGTGAAAGTACCATCATTATCCCAATCATACACAGGAACGACCACTCATTATAGCGACATTAATCACATATGTGAACAGTCCCTTATACGCATTATCACATATGTGAGCAGTACCACTCATTATAACGACATTCATCACATATGTGAGCAGTACCACTCATTATAACGACATTCATCACATATGAGGAGTACCATTCATTATAACGCCATTCATCACATATGTGAGCAGTACCACTCATTATAACAGCATTAATCACATATGTGAGCAGTACCACTCATTATAACGGTATTCATTTAATATGTGAACAGTACCACCTTATAACCTCATTTATCACATATGTGAAAAGTACAATCCCCCATAACTTCATTAATCACATATGTGAACAGTAGCATCCTCATAACCTTATTAATCATATATGTGAATAGTAGCATCCTCATAACATCATTCATCACATACATCAACAGTATCATCCATCATGACATCATACATCAACAGTACCGCCCATTATAGCATCATTCATCACATACATCAACAGTACCGCCCATCATAACATCATTCATCACATACATCAACAGTACCACCCATCATAACATCATTCATCACATTCATCAACAGTACCGCCCATTATAACATCATTCATCACATACATAACAGTACCACCATCATAATAATACGTCCACCCATCATAACATAATAAATCAACAGTACCACCCATCATAACATAATAAATCAACAGTACCACCCATCATAACATCATACATCAACAGTACCACCCATCATAACATCATACATCAACAGTACCACCCATCATAACATCATTCATCACATTCATCAACAGTACCGCCCATTATAACATCATTCATCACATATATCAACAGTACCACCCATCATAACATAATAAATCAACAGTACCACCCATCATAACATCATACATCAACAGTACCACCCATCATAACATAATAAATCAACAGTACCACCATCATAACATCATACATCAACAGTACCACCCATCATAACATCATTCATCACATTCATCAACAGTACCGCCCATTATAACATCATTCATCACATATATCAACAGTACCACCCATCATACATCACATACATCAACAGTACCACCAAACATAAGATCATACATCAACAGTACCACCAAACATAAGATCATACATCAACAGTACCACCCATCATAACATAAATCAACAGTACCACCCATCATAACATAATAAATCAACAGTACCACCCATCATAACATAAATCAACAGTACCACCCATCATAACATAATAAATCAACAGTACCACCCATCATAACATCATACATCAACAGTACCACCCATCATAACATAATAAATCAACAGTACCACCATCATAACACCATACATCACATACATCAACAGTACCACCATCATAACACCATACATCACATACATCAACAGTACCACCATCATAACACCATACATAACATACATCAACAGTACCACCCATCATAACATCATACATCACATACATCAACTACCACCCATCATAACATCATACATCAACAGTACCACCCATCATAATATCATACATCATACATCACATACATCAACAGTACCAACCATCATACACCTCATACATCAACTACCACCCATCATACATCACATACATCAACTACCACCCATCATAACATCATGCTACAGGGAGACAGCCACACTATATTCCAAAACATTAAGAAAGATACCACTGTATTGGACTCTCGTTAAAGGAAGTGAGGGGGAGGGGAACAATAGACGGTTAGGGGGGACAGGGAGAGGGGTACAGGAGAAGCGGAGGGAATAAGAGAGAAAAAGGGAAGCATAAGAGAAATAGGGCACATTTCATCAAACTATCCCTCCCTAACTACCTCCCCCTCCACAACCCTCACCCGTAACATCTCCCCCTCCCTAAACTCTCCCCATCCCTCCATCTCCCCCTTCCCCAACATCCATAACGGAGTATTTACGCATTATTAACAATTTGTCCCTTCCCCCTCCTCTTGTCCCCTACCCTCCTCCTTCCTACCATTACAATCCGCCTCTCTTGTCCCCTACCCTCTTCCTTCCTACCCCTCCTCCCCTCACCTCCACGAGGGGATTACCTGCCCGTAAGTCTCTATGTAATGGACCCGGATTACCTTCTTTTTTTATATATCTTTTTATACAGGTGGCTGCATTCTCCCTCGGGGGGGGATGTCAGGGGCAGTGTAGGGGGGAAGGCAGTGATTCCAGGGGTAGTGTAGGGGAGGGCAGTGATGCTAGAAGCTCAGGGGTTGTGTTGCCGGAGACACACACTGCCAGGGGCAGTTACTGCTCGACTTGTATATGTAAATGTCTAGACTCAGATAAGAATGATACCAAGCTGTGACTAGCATGATACCATTACGAGTGCCAGTACCAAGCTGTGACTAGCATGAAACACATTACGAGTGCCAGTACCAAGCAGTGACTAGCATGAAACACATTACGAGTGCCAGTACCAAGCTGTGACTAGCATGATACACATTACGAGTGCCAGTACCAAGCTGTGACTAGCATGATACACATTACGAGTGCCAGTACCAAGCTGTGACTAGCATGATCCCATTACGAGTGCCAGTACCAAGCTGACTAGCATGATACACATTACGAGTGCCAGTACCAAGTGTGACTAGCATGATACACATTACGAGTGCAGTACCAAGTTGTGACTAGCATGAAACACATACGAGTGCCAGTACCAAGCAGTGACTAGCATGAAACACATACGAGTGCCAGTACCAAGCAGTGACAAGCATGATACACATACAGTGCCAGTACAAGCTGTGACTAGCATGATACACTTTACGAGTGCCAGTACAAGCTGTGACTAGCATGATACATTACGAGTGCCAGTACCAAGCTGTGACTAGCATGAAATACATGAGTGCCAGTACCAAGCTGTGACTAGCATGAAACACATCGAGTGCCAGTACCAAGCAGTACTAGCATGAAACACATTAGATGCCAGTACCAAGCTGTGACTAGCATGATACACATTACGAGTGCCAGTACCAAGCTGTGACTAGCATGATACACATTACGAGTGCCAGTACCAAGCTGTGACTAGCATGATACACATTACGAGTGCCAGTACCAAGCTGTGACAAGCATGATACACATTACGAGTGCCAGTACCAAGCTGTGACTAGCATGAAACACATTAGAGTGCCAGTACCAAGCTTAGACAAGCATGAAACACTAGAGTGCCAGTACCAAGCTGTGACTAGCATGATACACATTACGAGTGCCAGTACCAAGCTGTGACTAGCATGAAACACATTACGAGTGCCAGTACCAAGCAGTGACTAGCATGAAACACATTACGAGTGCCAGTACCAAGCAGTGACAAGCATGATACACATTACGAGTGCCAGTACAAGCTGGACTAGCATGATACACAACGAGTGCCAGTACCAAGCTGTGACTAGCATGATACACATTAGAGTGCCAGTACCAAGCTGTGACTAGCATGAAATACATTACGAGTGCCAGTACCAGCTGTGACTACATGAAACACATTACGAGTGCCAGTACACAAGCAGTGACTAGCATGAAACACATTACGAGTGCCAGTACCAAGCAGTGACAAGCATGATACACATTACGAGTGCCAGTACCAAGCTGTGACTAATATGTACTCAAATTTATACTTTGCCCAGTCTCTATTCTGTATCGTTTACTACAAAGAAGAACTCAAAACGAGTACAATGAGAGAACGAAGAACTCAAAACGAGTACAATGAGAGAACGAAGAACTCAAAACGAGTACAATGATAGAACGAAGAACTCAAAACGAGTACAATGAGAGAACGAAGAACTCAAAACGAGTACAATGAGAGAACGAAGAACTCAAAACGAGTACAATGAGAGAACGAAGAACTCAAAACGAGTACAATGATAGAACGAAGAACTCAAAACGAGTACAATGAGAGAACGAAGAACTCAAAACGAGTACAATGAAAGAACAGAGAATTCAAAACGAGTACAAGGGAAGGACGAAGAACTCAAAACGAGTACAATGAAAGAACGAAGAACAAAACGAGTACAATGAAAGAACGAAGAACTCAAAACGAGTACAATGAAAGAACGAAGAACAAAACGAGTACAATGAAAGAACGAAGACCTCAAAACGAGTACAATGAAAGAACGAAGAACAAAACGAGTACAATGATAGAACGAAGAACTCAAAACGAGTACAATGAGAGAACGAAGAACTCAAAACGAGTACAATGAAAGAACAGAGAATTCAAAACGAGTATAAGGGAAGAACGAAGAACTCAAAACGAGTACAATGAAAGAACAGAGAACAAAACGAGTACAATGAGAGAACGAATAACTCAAAACGAGTACAAGGAGAGAACGAAGAACTGTAAACAGCACAGGAGAACCAGCTTATAGACCAAAAGGAACAGGTAAAAGACTAGGGACAAATAATGTCAGCTAACGCATGGTTTACACAACACAATACAGCAAAGGCCACAACACATGTCATGCTGGATAATGAAGCAGCAACAACAACAAAAAACAAAAACAAACAAGCAACAATATCACAGAATAAATGAAAGTATGTGGGAGAGCAATTAACACTAATAACACATAAAAGTAATGAGAAACTCTTACACTTAAGAACTGTAAAATAACTATATATATATATATATATATATATATATATATATATATATATATATATATATATATATATATATATATATATATATCAAGACAAGCCACGGGGGGAGGAAATCTTTAGCTCAAGTACTTTCACACTTCTCAGTGCGTCATCAGGAGCTGTGCAATGTTGCAAGCTCGGTAGCTGGTGCAACAGACGATTACATCATGTTTACATGTCAACTGCTTCTGCTGTCTCCTCTGTACTCGACTGAAGAAGCCTGCTGTGTAGGCGAAACGTTTCGGAATAAAGATACCTGACTGTTGCACATGTGTCTTACTTTACCTGTCTCTTGCCTAGGCTGGTTAAGTGTACAAGTGGGAGCGAACATCGAGGCAAGTGTTTGTCGAATGTGCGGGTTATTTGTGTATTGTTCCAGGCATCATATTGTGTCTTTTTTGTTACTTATCAAGCCTCGTGTCTTGGCTTCATAAAACGTCTGGTCAACGAAACGTAGATTAAATAAAACGTCCAAACATTGCAAATGAATCCTTAAACTGATTGTTGAGATACAAATATCATTGATACTCTCACTAATACAGTGGCGCAGTTAAACCTCACACACACACACACACACACACACACACACACACACATTAGGACACCCTGCGGATCGGGTGTATTGAAGAGCTGTCACCGAGGTCAGAATACCTTTGGAACGTATTGGCTCCGAGTGTGCCCTGGCGGCCCTCTCGTGGGATTATGTGGTGGGTGGGTGGGCTGGTGGGTCGCTGTGTGCTCCTGCTTCTGCTGCCCCTGAAAGGTGGGTGAGGGGGGATGAATAGGGGAGGGTCCTTTCATCTGCCCCTAGAAAATAATAGAGGGCGTAAGGGAATTGCCTAAAACTCAACTTTTTGTGTTGTGTTGAAGCCAAGGAAACCCACATCATAAAACTTTGTCGAAAACGTTAATTTGTTCATTCTCCATCCTCCCTCTCTCTCTCTCTCTCTCTCTCCCTCTCTCTCTCTCTCTCTCTCTCTCTCTCTCTCTCTCTTTGGTAAATCCTCATCCTAATTTTCTTTAACGACTAAAAGGATAAAATAAGTGGCAGACGTTATACAGGAAGCTGCCAGTACACGTATAAAGGAGCTACACAATCTATATTTTACTGATACCGATACCATCAAAATTAGCCGGGGTTCCCAAACCGGGGGTATGAGAACCAAATAATGGGGGTATGGGATTCGATCTCTGAACAATTTTGTAAAGTATAACCAAGCTGGTAATGATATCTTTTGAAGTCATACTGGTACCTAATATTACTGGTGGTGGTAACGATCGTTTCCGCAGTCTGGGCAAGGTGGTATGGTCTGGGCAAGGTGGTATGGTCTGGGCAAGGTGGTATGGGCACACTGGACAATCCACTGAGGGTCAGTAATCGTAAAAAGGTATCAAATACCCCTGCTTTAGCACATCCCTAATCTACATCAACGACACACCTTTTGAAAGGTTAGGTTAGGTAAGATTTGTCAGGAAACAGAACAGGTGTTTCCTGAGGCGGGTCTTAGTCACATGATGACCCGCCACTCGAGGCTTTGGTTATATTGAAAGATATCGATTCATGTTCTACTTCTCGTGACCGTATAAAAACCTCTGACTGTTTCACTAAGTTTATTCCACACTTGTCAATGCGCAGATTGTCGAGCTGTCACTAGAGTATTCTTCCATATATTGATTATGTATCTCGCCACCTGTCCAGAGAGTACACGCACATATATTTTAATGGTTATGTGATGTACATAATATATGTGACGACCATAACACACGTGCAACACCTGGGTATCTTAGGAAGATATGTACAGACCCATAGTGGAGTCTACCTGGAGGGTGTTCCGGGGTCAACGCCCCCGCGGCCCGGTCCACGACCAGGCCTCCCGGTGGATCAGGACCTGATCCTGTGGATTTCCTCTCGCTGATCAATGTTCATTACACAGTCGCACCAGAATTCGAGAACACCATTTAAAACGAGAGAAAACAAGTGTTGTCAAGAGTACCATCATTGCCACTGTGTCTCTTGCTCTGGAAGCTCTCATAATCCAGTGCACTGCAGCGCTCTTAGAACGTGAGGTTGCTTAAGTTCATACTCCTGAGATCTCTGACCTTTTCCGACCCTTGTATGTCATGATATAACTTTGTCTTGTGCGTCCTTCTTGTCTGAAGTGGCTCACTCTTCCTGTGTCGAGGCAGTTTGAATCCGTCGCCGGAACTACTTAAGATATAAGATCGCACCTCTGTCCTATCTGCTCTAAGAGCGAAGAAATTTTATGTATTTATACTATAAATAACTTTTAATTAGCTTATGTCACATAAAGGTTTTCAAATGAGCTGATGTAGGTAACAGCTCTTAGCTTGTAAATAAAGTTAGGAACCCTAAACCTAACCTTGTAGAATCCTGTGTAAAGAGAGAGATTTATTAGGGAGCATACACCACAGAGACGAAATCATCCGAGTCCCAGTGACAAGGTCAGAATGACCCGACCTCAGCCACAGGGTCACACCACAGGGTCACATCACAGGGTCATACTAAAGGTTTACACCATAGGGTTACACATGGGATCACCACCTCAAGGAGCCACTATGACTAAGACCCATGTCAGTAGGACTCAGTCTCCTGACGAAGACATAACTAGACCAATGTTAGCAGGTCTTAGCAAAAATATATTTCCCATGACTACTGGTAAACCAGACCTGAAGACCCACACAAGACCTCCCTCCGTATGTCCCTCCTTCACGCCTCGCTGTCAGGGAAATCCCTCTTAACAGAAGGACCAGGAGAATGCCACAAGAAGGCGAGACTCCCTATTCTCATTTCCTCTCCTTTCCTGACTCTCCCTCTACATTCTCTTCTTTTCCCCCTCTCTCAGTCCTTTCCTACCTTACTTCATCTTTCCCTTCATCACCCCATCCTTTCTTTCTATCTCTTCTTTAACATTCTTCTCTTGTCCACTTCCTTCCCTCCGTTTCAACACTGTACAGTATATGTGACCCATCTTGCGTGAGGGACTAAGACAGGAAAAATTAGCTTTTGTTCTCTCGGTGTAATAACTGTGATATGCAGTAGTGTAGCAGCACAATACTTTTGTATCCAATTTAGTTAAATTCCTCACGTCCACCCATTCCCTTCACGAAGATAATTCTCAATTTGTTTTCCCTTCATAAATTTACCAACAAGAGTGTACTGGCAGGCCTACATCTCCTCCTGTTGCAACCTCCTTAAATATGAATTATAGATACCACGTTAAATTAGGTATAAGAATTGACAACTGGACTTCGACCTTACCCTTCACTGCCCTTCCTCACTTCTTTCCGCAGTCTCCCTAGCCCATTCTCTTTCTTCCTCCCTTCCTTTCCCCTTTCCCTCCCTCCCTCATCTACTTCGTCATGGTCGCCAGGGAGGTGTGAGTAAGGAGAGAGGCCGTGTAAACAAAGCCAGTGATTAGGGTCGCTGCTCTGAACACTGCTCAAGAGAGTATACCAGACAACACGAGAGTATACCAGACAACACGAGAGTATACCAGACAACACGAGAATATACCAGACAACACGAGATATACCAGACAACACGAGAGTATACCAGACAACACGAGAGTATACCAACAACACGAGAGTATACCAGACAACACGAGAGTATACCAGACAACACGAGAGTATACCAGACAACACGAGAGTATACCAACAACACGAGAGTATACCAGACAACACGAGAGTATACCAGACAACACGAGAGTATACCAGACAACACGAGAGTATACCAGACAACACGAGAGTATACCAGACAACACGAGAGTATACCAGACAACACGAGAGTATACCAGACAACACGAGAGTATACCAGACAACACGAGAGTATACCAGACAACACGAGAGTATACCAGACAACACGAGAGTATACCAGACAACACGAGAGTATACCAGACAACACGAGAGTATACCAGACAACACGAGAGTATACCAGACAACACGAGAGTATACCAGACAACACGAGAGTATACCAGACAACACGATAGTATACCAGACAACACGAGAGTATACCAGACAACACGAGAGTATACCAGACAACACGAGAGTATACCAGACAACACGAGAGTATACCAGACAACACGAGAGTATACTAAACAACACGAGAGTATACCAGACAACACGAGAGTATACCAGACAACACGATAGTATACCAAACAACACGAGAGTATACCAGACAATACGAGAGTATACCAGACAACACGAGAGTATACCAAACAACACGAGAGTATACCAGACAACACGAGAGTATACCAGACAACACGAGAGTATACCAGACAACACGAGAGTATACCAAACAACACGAGAGTATACCAGACAACACGAGAGTATACCAAACAACACGAGAGTATACCAGACAACACAGGAGTATCCAAACACGAGAGTATACCAAACAACACGAGAGTTTACCAGACAACACGAGAGTATACCAAACAACACGAGAGTATACCAAACAACACAGGAGTATACCAAACAACACGAGAGTATACCAAACAACACGAGAGTTTACCAGACAACACAAGAGTATACCAGACAACACGAGAGTTCACCAGACAACACAGAGTATACCAGACAACACGAGAGTATACCAGACAACACGAGTATACCAGACAACACGAGAGTATACCAGACAACACAGAGTATACCAGACAACACGGAGTATACCAGACAACACGAGAGTATACCAGACAACACGAGAGTATACCAGACAACACGAGAGTATACCAGACAACACGAGAGTATACCAGACAATACAGTAGTAATGTTAGCAGTCTCATGTTGCAGTAAGTTATCAGTCCCCTTCAGTCATCATTACACTGTTGTCAGGAGAGTCAGTTATCAGTCCCCTTCAGTCATCATTACACGGTTGTCAGGAGAGTCAGTTATCAGTCCCCTTCAGTTATCATTACACTGTTGTCAGGAAAGTAAGTTATCAGTCCCCTTCAGTCATCATTACACTGTTGTCAGGAGAGTCAGTTATCAGTCCCCTTCAGTCATTACACTGTTGTCAGGAAGTAGTTATCAGTCCCTTCAGTCATCATTACACTGTTGTCCGGAGAGTCAGTTATCAGTCCCTTCAGTCATCATTACACGTTGTCAGAGAGTCAGTTATCAGTCCCCTTCAGTATCATTACACTGTTGTCAGGGGAGTCAGTTATCAGTCCCCTTCAGTCATCTTACACTGTTGTCAGAGAGTCAGTTATCAGTCCCCTTCAGTCATCATTACATGTTGTCAGGAGAGTCAGTTATCAGTCCCCCTTCAGTCATCATTACACTGTTGTCAGGAGAGTCAGTTATCAGTCCCCTTCAGTCATCATTACACTGTTGTCAGGAGAGTCAGTTATCAGTCCCCTTCAGTCATCATTACACTGTTGTCAGGAGAGTCAGTTATCAGTCCCCTTCAGTCATCATTACACTGTTGTCAAGATAGTCAGTTATCAGTCCCCTTCAGTCATCATTACACTGTTGTCAGGAGAGTCAGTTATCAGTCCCTTCAGTCATCATTACACTGTTGTCAAGAGAGTCAGTTATCAGTCCCCTTCAGTCATCATTACACTGTTGTCAGGAGAGTCAGTTATCAGTCCCCTTCAGTCATCATTACACTGTTGTCAGGAGAGTCAGTTATCAGTCCCCTTCAGTCATCATTACACTGTTGTCAGGAGAGTCAGTTATCAGTCCCCCTTCAGTCATCATTACACTGTTGTCAGGAGAGTCAGACGGGGGAGTGGTAAAGACACCTTCAACAGTGATAACCTGGAGTTTACCTGGAGAGGGTTTCGGGGGTCAACGCCCCCGCGGCCAGGTCTGAGACCAGGCCTCGTGGTGGATCAGGGTCTGATCAACCAGGTTGTTACTGCTGGCCGCACGCAATTTGACGTACGAACATAGTTATGTCAACTGTGTTCAGTGTTTGAAAATGTTCTGTTCGCAACAATTTTTAATCACCTTATAATTATTTGTTGTTGTTGTTGTTGTGATATGTTATAAATGTTTATTTTTGTCGACAGAGGACAACCTAACCTAACTTGATGCAACGTAACATAACCTAGCTACTAACTTGATGCAACGTAACGTAACATAACCTAACCTAACTTGATGTAACGTAACGTAACCTAGCCTAACCTAACTTGATGTAACGTAACATAACCAGCTAACCTAACTTGATGAACGTAACATAACCAGCTAACCTAACTTGATGCAACGTAACATAACCTAGCCTAACCTAACTTGATGCAACATAACATAGCCTAACCTAACTTGATGTAACGTAACGTAACCTAGCCTAACCTAACTTGATGCAACATAACATAGCCTAACCTAACTTGATGTAACGTAACATAACCTAGCCTAACCTAACTTGATGCAACATAACATAGCCTAACCTAACTTGATGTAACGTAACGTAACGTAACCTAACTTGATGTAACGTATCATAACCTAGTCTAACCTAACTTGATGTAACGTATCATAACCTAGCCTAACCTAACTTGATGTAACGTAACATAACCTAGCCTAACCTAACTTGATGTAACGTAACATAACCTAGCCTAACCTAACTTGATGTAACGTAACATAACCTAGCCTAACCTAACTTGATGTAACGTAACATAACCTAGCCTAACCTAACTTGATGTAACGTAACGTAACCTAGCCTAACCTAACTTGATGTAACGTAACATAACCTAGCCTAACCCAACTTGATGTAACGTAACGTAACCTAGCCTAACCTAACTTGATGTAACGTAACGTAACCTAGCCTAACCTAACTTGATGTAACGTAACGTAACCTCTACCTAACCTGATACATTTTCGTAAAAGGTAAGGTGAATGCACTATATGTTTATGGTGTTAATGGTTAACACTGTGTACTAACGTGTAACACTGTGTTTCCAACCTTGTAAACGTGTTTCCTCTACCTAACACTGTATCCCACTTGTAACACTGCCTTCCCATCGTGTAACAGTTTCCCACCGTGTAACACTGTTTCCCACCGTGTAACACTGTTTTTCCACATTGTAACACTGTGTTTTCCCACCGTGTAACACTGTTTCCCACCTTGTAACACTGTTTCCCACCGTGTAACACTGTGTTTCCCACCGTGTAACACTGTTTCCACCTGTAACACTGTTTCCCACCTTGTAACACTGTTTCCCACCTTGTAACAGTTTCCCACCGTGTAACACTGTGTTTCCCACCGTGTAACACTGTTTCCCACCGTGTATCACTGTGTTTCCCACCTTGTAACACTGTTTCCCACCGTGTAACACTGTGTTTCCCACCAAGTAACACTGTTTCCACCGTGTAACACTGTTTCCCACCGGGAACACTGTTTCCCACCGGGAACACTGTGTTTCCCACCGTGTAACACTGTTTCCCACCGTGTAACACTGTTTCCCACCGTGTAACACTGTGTTTCCCACCGTGTAACACTGTGTTTCCCACCGTGTAACACTGTGTTTCCCACCAAGTAACACTGTTTCCCACCGTGTAACACTGTTTCCCACCTTGTAACACTGTTTCCCACCTTGTAACACTGTTTCCCACCGTGTAACACTGTGTTTCCCACCGTGTAACACTGTGTTTCCCACCGTGTAACACTGTTTCCCACCGTGTATCACTGTGTTTCCCACCTTGTAACACTGTGTTTCCCACCGTGTAACACTGTGTTTCCCACCGTGTAACACTGTGTTTCCCACCAAGTAACACTGTTTCTCCACCGTTAACAGTTTCCCCCGTGTAACACTGGTTTCCACCGTTAACACTGTTACCGTAACACTGTGTTTCCACCGTGTAACACTGTTTCCCACCTTGTAACACTGTGTTTCCCACCAAGTAACACTGTTTCCCACCGTGTAACACTGTTTCCCACCGTGTAACACTGTTTCCCACCGTGTAACACTGTGTTTCCCATCAAGTAACACTGTTTCCCACCTTGTAACACTGTGTTTCCCACCTTGTAACACTGTTTCCCACCGTGTAACACTGTGTTTCCCACCAAGTAACACTGTTTCCCACCGTGTAACACTGTTTCCCACCTTGTATCACTGTTTCCCACCGTGTAACACTGTGTTTCCCACCGTGTAACACTGTTTCCCACCTTGTAACACTGTGTTTCACACCAAGTAACACTGTTTCCCACCGTGTAACACTGTTTCCCACCGTGTAACACTGTTTCCCACCTTGTAACACTGTGTTTCCCACCAAGTAACACTTTTTCCCACCGTCTAACACTGTTTCCCACCGTGTAACACTGTTTCCCACCGTGTAACACTGTGTTTCCCACCAAGTAACACTGTTTCCCACCTTGTAACACTGTGTTTCCCACCAAGTAACACTGTTTCCCACCGTCTAACACTGTTTCCCACCGTGTAACACTGTGTTTCCCACCAAGTAACACTGTTTCCCACCTTGTAACACTGTGTTTCCCACCTTGTAACACTGTTTCCCAACGTGTAACACTGTGTTTCTCACCAAGTAACACTGTTTCCCACCGTGTAACACTGTGTTTCCCACCGTGTAACACTGTGTTTCCCACCGTGTAACTGCCTCCTGGGTTGTAACCATGTTGGTCCTTTATAAAACGTGCAAAAACAAACACGTTCGTTTTCCGACGTTTTAACTAGATTTCCTCGGCCCGTGTTACACGATCTTCATACTTGGATAAAGTCATGGCAATCCAGGTTTATATTTAAGAAGATCTAGTTAGGTTAGGTCAGGTTAGGTTAGGTCAGGTTAGGTTACGTCAGGTTCGGTGAAAAGGGAGAATATTGACTAGCAAATTTATATATATACCGCGAGGTGCTTATTTCTCAATTTATATACACCGTGAGGTGTGCATATCCTCGGTATATATACAGAGAGTATATATATATATATATATATATATATATATATATATATATATATATATATATATAGTAGAGAGTAGAGAGAGAGAGAGAGAGAGAGATACACCTCTCGGTATATATACCCGAGGATATGAACACCTCACGATGTATACTTGGCTTACTCAACCAGACTGTTGGTAGTAGCCGCACGCAGTCGAACATATGAATCACAATCCGGTTGATCAGGTAATGACTAGAGGAACTTACCAAGTTATCTGTTGAAGAGAACTTGATAAGTTCTGCCCTGGAAGTGCCAAAATGTACAAGTGATAGTAACTGTAACCTTAATTTTTAAAGGGGTGAAGGGGTAAGCCAGCGGAAGGCCTCGGTGAGATTACCAAAAGCTCCACTGGTGGGTCATATGGTGAAGTTCCGCTCAGGAAACACTTGTCCTGTTTTCTGACCAATCTTACCTTACCTAACCTAACCTAACCTTACCTAACCTAACCTAACCTAACCTAACCTTGCCCTAGCGTCCAGCCATGCCAAGAGAACCACTCTTAACACAATATAGAAAGTATTCCCAATAAGACGATACAATATACACTTAGTAAAGTATATATTAGAGGGTTACTGAAATACATAGCTAATGACGTCAATAAATAGGAACTAAAGAAGGACTTGTTACCTCAGGAAATACGTGGTATAATGAAGGTGATTCAACCTACAATGAGGAACTCAGATGGTACAGCTGACTGTGATGAGTGAATATAATGTCATTATTAACAATGAATACGATGGACGTCTCCTCCAGGTATTCATCTATGAATAACTACATCCTGACACTACACATACATACCTCAGCATCACCGAACATTCCAAAAGTTTCTAAACCCGTGGAAATGCATACATTAATACAAGAATTTCCTTACTATGTCATGTAAGAAAATATGCCACATTACTTACCAAAACAACCTGTCAATGTCCCAATACTTTTATACAATAACATTACTACTATTATTACTACAACTACTGTATATTTTGCTACAAATATTACTACTTCTAACAGCACTAATACTAATCAAAGTGTGTGTGTGTGTGTAGGGAGGACAAGGTCACCTGTACAGGTAGACGTCACCTACCCTCACCTTCCTCTAACCACCGGTGGTTAGAGGAAGGTGAGTTAACTAAGGTGATCATACCTGCAGCGTTGGTTGTGTCACCCAACAATGCTGACGGGTAATCCCAGCCTCACCTTCCTCTGAACCCGTGGGAACCTGTAGGTGACGCCCACCTGTACAGGTGGACGTCACACACACACACACACACACACACACACACACACACACACACACACACACACACACACACACACACACAATATGGGTTAAAGCCTAAGATAATGAGGAAGATAGTTAAGCACTTAGAAAGGAGAGATTTGGGCAAGGAAACGCCACCCTGACGAACCCACTGGAAACCTATGGCAGAACAACGGAGATGAAGCAACAAAGACCATAATGGGTCAACTACATATTCTTGGACTGCTGAAGAACATCTAACACCCTACATCACCAGAGAAACTTTACAAATTAAAGAAGCAAACAGGGCTACAAAATAAAATGTAAGAGTGGATCAAGAAATAGAGGAAAACCTGGACGGGGTGCAAGTGTGGTCACATAAATTACAAGATAATGTAAACTGGAGACAGAGACGACCAGAGAATGACATTAAGAAACTGTAAGACATAAACCCTCACTTACCTGTGAGGAGAAAGACCTGGGAGTGAGCATCACACAAGACATGTTGACAATATCAGTAGCAAATGTCAAGAATAGAGAGTATTAGATCTACCTTCAGGGACTTTAATACAGAATAATTCAGTGCTTCACAACAGGTTTGAGACATGTCGTATACAGAGTATGTAGCAGTAACATAGAGTCCACCTGACCAGCATTTTTTAATATTTATAAATGATTTACATATTTTTCAAAAATCCCATTAAAAATCTGTAAAAATCAATATTAATTTAGAATATTTCATATTATTTTCCAAAAATACATGAAAAAAGCTCAGAAAAATGTGCTAAAATCGTATTTTATTGCATATTTCGACTGGTCCAAAAGTTTGCAACGAGACTAGTCCCAGGGCTTAGAGGAGTAAGTTATGACAAGAAAGTAGAATAACTAAACTTCATATCCACACAGAAAAAAATATCAGGAGAGATATGACTAAGATGTACACGATACTCAGAGAATTTAACAAGATTTAAATGGAGATAAATTAGACACATGTGCAACACTTGGGTATCTTTATTATGGAAATGTTTCGCCACACAGTGGCTTCATCAGTCCAATACAAAAGAATGGTGAAGATCAGAAGGAGTATGAGGTAATTAGTCCCTCAGTGTGGGAGTCATTGCAATGATCGACTACAGAATGAGAGACTGATTACCTTAAACTTATGATCTTCACAATTCTTCTTCGTATTGGACTGATGAAGCACCTCGCTGGCGAAACGTTACCACAATAAAGTCACCCAAGTATTACACATGTGTCTAATTGATCAACTTGTGGGTTCAGTGAACCAGTCAGTCATCTACACTGAAGACTGAGACAGAACTGGAATGTGAGGCGCACCAACAAGGGATGTTAGGCAATACTTCTTCAGCCTCAGAGTGAGAAGTAAGTGGAACGAACTGGATGGGAAACTTGTGGCTACAGACTTAATACAAAGCCTCACTAATAGGTAGAACTCATCCCATAAGTTCAGTCACGGGCCAGGAGCTGAGACTCATACCCCTCAACCACTCATAGGTGAGTACAAGTACTCAACGTCTTCCTCATTTCTCGCTCCGCTGAATACAACAAAATATATTATATATAATATACAGTTGTATATAATATATAATTGTATATATTATATAATTGTATATAGTTGTATATAATTGTATATAGTTGTATATAGTTGTATATAATTGTATATAGTTGTATATAATTGTATATAGTTGTATATAATTGTATATAGTTGTATATAATTGTATATAATATATAGTTACAGCAAAAATAAAAAAAAAATTAATTGGTAAAATATTTTTTAAACTCAAAATTTCGGTGCAAAAACAAATTATCTTATTAAATTTATCTGTAACTTTTTTTAATTATGCAATTAAGATTTTCAAAAGTATTTTATTTTTGACAAAGTTTAGTGATTTCTCCCCCCGCCCCCCCAGTTAAAAAAACAGTGAAACCTAACTTATTCTCGGCACGTGTTGTGTGTGTGTGTGTGTGTGTGTGTGTGTGTGTGTGTGTGTGTGTGTGTTGTGTGTTGTGTGTGTGTGTGTGTGTGTGTGTGTGTGTGTGTGTGTGTGTGTGTGTGTGTGTGTGTGTGTGTGTGTTGTGTGTGTGTGTGTGTGTGTGTGTGTGTTGTGTGT
This sequence comes from Cherax destructor, assembly GCA_009830355.1. Lineage (NCBI taxonomy): Eukaryota > Metazoa > Arthropoda > Malacostraca > Decapoda > Parastacidae > Cherax > Cherax destructor. Next base: position 7,100 of record WNWK01013782.1, on the reverse strand, counting down.
GTGTGTGTGTGTGTGTGTGTGTGTGTGTGTGTGTGTGTGTGTGTGTGTGTGTTGTGTACTCACCTAATTGTACTCACTAATTGTGGTTGCAGGGGTCGAGACTCAGCTCCTGGCCCCGCCTCTTCGCTGTCTGCTACTGGGTCTCTGCTCTCCCTGCTGTGTGTGTGTGTGTGTGTGTGTTGTGTGTGTGTGTGTGTGTGTGTGTGTGTGTGTGTGTGTGTGTGTGTGTGTGTGTGTGTTGTGTGTGTGTTGTGTGTGTGTGTGTGTGTGTGTGTGTGTGTGTGTGTGTGTGTGTGTGTGTGTGTGTGTGTGTGTGTGTGTGTGTGTGTGTGTGTGTGTGTGTGTGTGTACTCACCTAATTGTGGTTGCAGGGGTCGAGACTCAGCTCCTGGCCCCGCCTCTTCGCTGTCCGCTACTGGGTCTCTGCTCTCCCTGCTCCATGAGCTTTATCATACCTTGTCTTAAAACTATGTATGGTTCCTGCCTCCACTATATCTTTCTCTACACTATTCCACTTCCTGACTACTCTGTGGCTGAAGAAATGCTTCCTGACATCCCTTTGACTCATCTGAGTCTTCAGCTTCCAGTTGTGTCCCCTTGTTTCTGTGTTCCCTCTCTGGAACATCCTGTCACTGTCTACCTTGTCGATTCCCCGTAGTATTTTGTATGTCGTTATCATGTCTCCTCTGACCTTTCTTTCCTCCAGTGTTGTTAGTCCTATTTCCCTCAACCTTTCTTCATAGGACAGACCCCTGAGTTGTGGAACTAACCTTGTCGCAAACCTTTGCACTTTCTCTAGTTTCTTTACGTGCTTGACCAGGTGTGGGTTCCAGACTGGTGCTGCATACTCTAGTATGGGCCTGACGTACACGGTGTACAGTGTCTTGAACGATTCCTTGTTTAGGTAACGGAACGCTAATCTTAGGTTTGCCAGTCGCCCATATGCTGCCGCAGTTATCTGGTTGATGTGTGCCTCCGGAGACGTGCTTTGCGTTATACTCACCCCAAGGTCTTTCTCCTTTGCCGAGGTTTGTAGCCTGTGTCCGCCTAGCCTGTACTCTGTCAGCGGTCTTCTTTGCCCTTTTCCGATCTTCATGACTTTGCATTTGGTAGGATTGAATTCGAGAAGCCAGTTGCTAGACCAGATGTCAAACTTGTCCAGGTCTGTTTGAAGTCCTGCTTGGTCCTCTTCCGATGTGATTCTCCTCATTAATTTCACATCATCTGCGAACAGAGACACTTCTGAGTCTATACCATCCGTCATGTCATTTACATATACCAAGAATAACACTGGTCCTAGGACTGACCCCTGCGGTACACCGCTCGTCACAGGCGCCCACTGTGATACCTCATCACGCACCGTTGTTGCCTCCCTGTGAGGTATTCCCTGATCCATTCCAGTGCCCTTCCTGTTATACACGCTTGGTCTTCCAGCTTTTTTACTAATCTCATATGAGGAACTGTGTCGAAGGCCTTCCTGCAGTCCAGGAAAATGCAATCAACCCACCCTTCTCTCTCTTGCCTTACCTCTGTTACTTTATCATAGAACTCCAGGAGGTTTGTTACACAGGATTTGCCTTCCCTGAAACCGTGCTGTCTGGTGTTTATTATCCTGTTCAACTCAAGGTGTGTGTGTGTGTGTGTGTGTACTCACCTAATTGTACTCACCTAATTGTGGTTGCAGGGGTCGAGACTCAGCTCCTGGCCCCGCCTCTGCGCTGCCCGCTACTATGTATCTGCTCTCCCTGCTCCATGAGCTTTATCATACCTCGTCTTAAAACTGTGTATGGTTCCTGCCTCCACTATGTCTTTCTCTAGACTATTCCACTTCCTGACTACTCTATGGCTGAAGAAATGCTTCCTAACATCCCTTTGACTCATCTGAGTCTTCAGCTTCCAGTTGTGTCCCCTTGTTTCTGTGTTCCCTCTCTGCAACATCCTGTCACTGTCTACTTGTGTGTGTGTGTGTGTGTGTGTGTGTGTGTGTGTGTGGTGTGGTGTGGTGTGGTGTGTGTGTGTGTGTGTGTGTGTGTGTGTGGTGTGGGGTGTGTGTGTGTGTGTGTGTGTGTGTGTGTGTGTGTGTGTGTGTGTGTGTGTGTGTGTGGTGTGTGTGTGTGTGTGTGTGTGTGTGTGTGTGTGTGTGTGTGTGTGTGTGGTGTGTGTGTGTGTGTGTGTGTGTGTGTGTGGTGTGTGTGTGTGTGTGTGTGTGTGTGTGGTGTGTGTGTGTGTGTGTGTGTGTGTGTGTGTGTGGTGTGTGTGTGGTGTGTGTGTGTGGTGTGTGTGTGGTGTGTGTGTGTGGTGTGGGTGTGTGTGTGTGTGTGTGTGTGTGGTGTGTGTGTGTGTGTGGTGTGTGTGTGTGTGTGTGTGTGTGTGTGGTGTGGTGTGTGTGTGTGTGTGTGTGTGTGTGTGTGTGTGTGTGTGTGTGTGTGTGTGTGTGTGTGTGTGTGTTTGTGTGTGTGTGTGGTGTGTGTGTGGGGGTGTGTGTGTGTTGTGTGTGTGTGTGTGTGTGTGTGTGTGTGTGTGTGTGTGTGTGGTGTGTAGTGTGTGTGTGTGTGTACGTACATGCAGCATGTGTAGCGAACAAAGCGAAACAGTTGACCAGTGTCTCACTGCCCAACACTGCCCCTCCATCCTCCCCAACACTTCCCCTCCCTCCTTCCAACACTGCCCTCCATCCTCCCCAACACTGCCCCTCCTCCTCCCAACACTGCCCCTCCATCCTCCCCAACACTGCCCTCCCTCCTTCCCAACACTGCCCCTCCATCCTCCCCAACACTGCCCTCCATCCTCCCAACACTGCCCCTCCTCCTCCCAACACTGCCCCTCCATCCTCCCCAACACTGCCTCCTCCCTTCTCCCCAACACTGCCCCCTCCCTCCTCCCCAACACTGCCCCCTCCTCCTCCCCAACACTGCCCTCATTCCTCCCCAACACTGCCCCTCCCTCCTCCCCAACACTGCCCTCCCCTCCCCAACACTGTCCACTCCATCCTCCCCCAAAACTGCCCCCTCATTCCTCCCCAACACTGCCCCCTCCATCCTTTCCAACACTGCCCCCTCCCTCCTCCCCAACACTGCCCCTCCCTCCTCCCCAACACTGCCCCCTCCACCTCCCCAACACAGCCCCTCCCTCCTCCCCAACACTGCCCCTCCCTCCTCCCCAACACTGCCCCCTCTCTCCTCCCCAACACTGCCCCCTCCCTCCCTCCTCCCCAACACTGCCCCTCCTCCCTTCTCCCCAACACTGCCCCTCCTCCATCCTCCCCAACACTGCCCCCTCCCTCCATCCTCCCCAACACTGCCCCCTCCTTCCCTCCTCCCCAACACTGCCCTCTCCCTCCCTCCTCCCCAACACTGCACCCTCCTCCTCCTCCCCAACACTGCCCTCCCTCCCTCCTCCTCAACACTGCCCCTCCCTCCTCCCCAACACTGCCCCTCCTCCCCCAAAACACTGCCTCTCCCTCCTCCCCAACATTGCCCCTCCCCCCTCTCAACACTCCTCCCCAGCACTGCCGATTCCTCCTCCCCAACAGTGCCCCTCCTCCCCCAACACTGTCCCTCCATCCTCCCCGACACTGCCCCTCCCTTCTCCCCAACACTGACCCCTCCTCCTCCCCAACACTGCCCTCCCCCTCCCAACACTACCCTACCTCCTCCTCTCCAACACAGCCCCCACCTTCCTCCCCAACACTGCCACTCCCCTCCTCCTCGACACTGCCCCTTCCTTCCTCCACAACACTGTCCTTCCCACATCCCCAACACTGCCTCTCCCATCTCCCAACACTACCCCACCTCTCTCTCCCCAACACTCCCCCCTCCATCCTCCCCAACACTGCCTTCCCTCCTCCCCAACACTGCCCCACCCCTCATCCCAACACTGCCCTCCTCCTCCCCAACACTGCCCCTCATTCTCCCAAACCTGCCCTCCCTCCTCCCCAACACTGCCCCTCCTCCTCCCCAACACTGTCCACTCCATCCTCCCCAACACTGCCCCCTCATTCCTCCCCAACACTGCCCCTCCATCCTTCCAACACTGCCCCCCCTCCTCCCCAACACTGCCCTCCCTCCTCCCCAACACTGCCCCCTCCACCTCCCCAACACAGCCCTCCCTCCTCCCCAACACTGCCCCTCCTCCTCCCCAACACTGCCCCTCCTCCCCAACACTGCCCCCCCCTCCCTCCTCCCCAACACTGCCCCCTCCCTCCCTTCTCCCCAACACTGCCCCCTCCTCCCCTCCTCCCAACACTGCCCCCTCCCTCCTTCCTCCCCAACACTCCCTCCCTCCCTCCCTCCTCCCCAACACTGCCTCTCCTCCTTCCTCCCAACACTGCACCTTCCTCCCTCCTCCAACTGCCTCTCCCCCCCTCCTCCTCAACACTCCCCTCCTCCCTCCCCTAACACTCCCCTCCCTCTCCAAAACCTGCCTTTTCCCTCCTCCCCAACATTGCCTCCCTCCTCCTCAACACTCCCCCTCCCAGCACTGCCGTTTCCCCTCCTCCCCAACAGTGCCCCTCCTCTCCCAACACTTTTCCCCTCCATCCTCCCTGACACTGCCCCCCCCTTCTCCCCAACACTACCCCTCCCTCCTCCCCAACACTGCCCTCTCCTCCCAACACTACCCTACATCCCTCCTCTCCAACACAGCCCCACCTTCCTCCCCAACACTGCCACCCCCTCCTCCTCGACACTGCCCCTTCCTTCCTCCCCAACACTGTCCCCCACATCCCCAACACTGCCCTCTCCCATCTCCCAACACTACCCCACCTCTCTCCTCCCCAACACTGCCCCCTCCCTCCTCCCCAACACTGCCCTCCCTCCTCCCCAACACTGCCCCCTCCCTCCTCCCCAACACTGCCCCTCCCTCCTCCTCCTCAACACTGCCCCTCCCTCCTCCTCCCCAACACTGCCCCTCCCTCCTCTTCCTCAACACTGCCCTCCTCCCTTCCCCCAACACTGCCCCCTCCTCCTCTCCCTAACACTGCCCCTCTCCTCCTTCCTCCCAACACTCCCTCCCTCCCTCCCTTCCTTCCCTCAACATTGCCTCTCCCTCCCTCTCCCAACTGCACCCTCCCTTTCCTCCTCCTAACATTTGTCTCTTCCTTCCTCCCTCAACACTCCCCCTCCCCCCTCCCAACACTGCCCCTCCTCCAAAACACTGCCTCTCCTCCTCCCAACATTGCCCTCCTCCCCCTCAACACTCCCCTCCCCAGCACTGCTGATTCCTCCTCCCCAACAGTGCCCCCTCCTCCTCCCCAACACTGTCCCTCCACCCTCCCGACACTGCCCTCCCTTCTCCCCAACACTACCCCTCCTCCTCCCCAACACTGCCCTCTCCCTCCCAACACTACCCTACCTCCCTCCTCTCCAACACACCCCCCACCTTCCTCCCCAACACTGCCACTCCTCCCCCCCTGACACTGCCCTTCCTTCCCCCCCAACACTGCCCCCCCTCCTCCCCAACACTGCTCCCTTCCCCCCTCCCCAACACTACCCCTCCCTCCTCCCCAACACTTTCCCGTCCCTCCTCCCCAACACTTCCATCCCTCCCCAACACTGTCCCCTCGCTCCTCCCCAACACTGCCCCCTCCCTCCACCCCAACACTGCCCTATCCCTCCTCCCCAACACTGGCCCCTCCTCCTTACCAACACCGCCCCCGCCCTGACCCCATCATCTCCCTCAACCTCCATCACTATACCGGTTCCCGCAATCGGCAATTATTTTTACAATAGTTTCAAGTTACATCTGCATTACCTTCACCCCCCCAGGCCGCCCCTCACCCTGGGGCAGGAAGTGGGAGGGCAAGGGTATTGTGCTTGCTCCTTCCATGTACTCCCAACCCTCCCATGATACGTCCTTCCCAACACGTCGTCCTGAGAGTGGTAATTCCAAGTAACAGTAACTCCATCCCTCACGGAAGAAACTTTTTAGAGTGACGTAGCTACCAACTCTTATTGCAACTTTAATAATAATAATAATATAATAATAATAATAATAATAATAATAATAATAATAATAATAATAATAATAATAATAATAATAATAATAATAATAATAGTTATAATAATAATAATAATCGTTTTTTCTACGAGTACATGATACAACTTATACAGACCACAGCGGACATTAGTGACATACTATATAGAAAGCCCCTTGTTATGCAGAATATTTCGGGCATTTTAGGTTAATTTTGTCCCCAGGATGCGACCCACACCAGTCGAGTAACACCCAGGTACCTACTTATTGCTAGGTGAAGAGACAGCAGGTGTCTTAAGGAAACACGCCCAGGGTTTCCACCCGTACCGGGCATCAACCACGGACCTCAATGTCTGAGCTGAGTGCGCTACTAACTCAGCTCCGAAATCGTAATAACAAAGGCCTGCAAACAAACCACGGAACGGGTGGTGTTTGTACCCATGGCCAGCGACTCTAAAACTCTCAGGCTGGCACATTACCTCATGTATGTAACCTACCCTGTCAACCTATTTGGAGGTCGTTCCGAGGGTCAACGCCCCCGCGGCCCAGTCCCTGACCAGGCCTCGAGGGACCACCTCGAGGCCTGGTCAGTTGGACTACTGCTGGTCGAAAGTAGTCGAACTTACGAACCACCGCCCGGCTGGCCGAATACTGACTTTAGGTATCTGTCCAGCTCTCTCTTGAAGACAGCCAGGGATCTATTGGTAATTTCCCTTATGCCTGGTGGGAGGCTGTTGAACAGTCTTGGGCCCCTGACACTTATTGTGTTTTCTCTTAGTGTACTAATAGGGCTACTATTTTTCATTGGGGAATGTTGCATCGCCTGCCCAGTTTTTTGCTTTCGTACGGAGTGATTTCTGCACACAGAAATCACTCCCTACGATTTTCTATGAGTAGATTAGGATTTTCCGGGTGTAGATTATGATGGGTCACTCTCGCCAGTGAGTAGAGATCAAATGACTCCAAATGTTCCCAGTAGTTAAGGTGTTTGATGGAACTTATACGTGCTGTAAAGGTTCTCTGTATATTCACTAGATCTGGAATTTCACCTGCCCTTTAATGGAGCTTTAAAGTCAGCAGTATTCCAGCCAGAGTAACAAGTGTTTAAAAAAGGTCATCACTGGTTG
>WNWK01013781.1:0-53934 GCA_009830355.1 Cherax destructor | reverse complement strand
AACAACATACTGGGAGAGATAGGGAAAAGTGTAAAAAAAACCCAGTGAGGAGCAGGGGTGCGGTGGGGACAATAGGGGCACTGTTTAAAAACCCGGGGGCCCGGGCTATTAAACATTTTCCAGAAGATATAAACCGGCGGAACCAGTGAAACCCTTTAAAAGAGGAAACTGGACAAATATCTTCACCAGGTGCCAGATCAACCGGTGTGATGGATATGGGGGCAGGGGGCCCCAGCAGAAAAGTGGTTGCCGGAAAGCCCGGCGAGCCTGGCCCATGGCGGGGCCAGAGATGATCCCCCAAACTTTAAAAAGATAAAAAAGGATGGCCCTAATGATATTTTAAAGGGGAAAAAAACCATTAATCAAAAGTAACAGTTGATCATATACATGATGTAATAACACACTAAATTATGAACACAGCAGAACGTCAACACTTTTCATTAATTTTGGGGGCCCCTCCAGCTGGCAACCCCCAGCGGGGGCTAACGCCAAGGGGCCCCCTTTTTGGCCCTTTGCCTTCAGTGCTTCATGATGTTAAAATTTTCTGATAATGGTATTTAGTGTGATATTTTTATACATTATATTTTTAAGTAACTTTTTTGTAAAGTATATATTAAATAAATATGCAGTATGTACAGCCTCCCCTCACTTAGCGACGTATACTCATTTACCGACGCCTTGGACTTAAGACGGGCTCTAACCAGTATTCATACCTAAATACAGTGGACCCCCGAGTTTCGTGAGCCTCACGCTTCATGAAATTTGACTTCGGGAACTTTTTTCATGAAAATATATCTTCGCGTTTCGTGATTTGCCTCACGATTCGGTGGTAGTATGGAACGTGTCCAGAGTGGCCTCCATCCTCCGCGCGTACACAAAAGTGTCCCACACACCATTCAGAGGCATTCTGGCATTGTTTATCAGCGAGTGACGATCTCCCCACGCGTTCATAAGATACATTTTGTAATATTCCATTCGTTTTTGTGCTTGCAACTACTAAATAAGCCACCATGGGCCCAAAGAAAGCTTCTAGTGCCAGCCCTTTGGTAAAGGTGAGAAACACAACAGCATTCAAGAAAGAAATCATTGCAAAATATGATAGTGGTGTGCGTGTGGCCGACCTTGTCAGGATGTTTGGCAAACCCCATTCAACCATCACTTCCATCGTGGCAAAGAAAAAGGAAATCAAGGAAGCTGTTGTTGTGAAAGGGGTAGATATGCTCACAAAAAGGAGATCAAAAATACTCGAAGATGTTGAAATTTGTTGATGGTGTGGATTACCGAGAAACCATTTTCGGGAGATAGTGTTGTGCAGTCGATAATTTGTGAAAAGGCAAGGCAGTTGCATGACGATCTTGTAAAGAAAATGCCTAGAATGAGTGCTGATGTTAATGAATTCAAGGCCAGCAAAGGCTGGTTTGAGAGATTTAAGAAGCGTAGTGGCATACACAGTGTTGTAAGGCATGGCGAGGCTGCAAGTTCTGACAAATGTGCTGATGAAAAATTCGTTCAGGAATTTAAAGAGGCTGAAGGATTTCTCCCCAAACAAGTGTTCATTTGTGACGAAACAGGCTTCTTTTGGAAGAAAATGCCGAAGAGGACCTACATTACGCAGGAGGAAAAGGCACTGCCAGGCAGGACACAAGCCTATGAAAGACAGGCTTACTCTTTTGTTCTGTGCTAACGCTAGTGGGGATTTCAAAGTGAAGCCTTTACTGGTGTATCACTCTGAAAATCCCAGAGTGTTCAAGAAAAACAGTGTCGCCAAGGCTAATTTGTGTGTGATGCGGAAGGCTAACAGTAAGGCATGGGTCACAAGGGAAATTTTCTTTGATTGGTTTAATGAAGTGTTTGGCCCGAGTGTGAAGAAATACCTCCTGGAAAAGAAATTGCCACTCAAGTGCCTCCTGGTAATGGATAATGCTCCTGCTCATCCTCCAGACTTGGATGACAAAATGGTGGAGGAGTTTAGTAGTTTCATCAAAGTGAAGTTCTTGCCCCCTAATACAACTCCTCTCATCCAGCCCATGGTAGAATAGGCTTTACCATACAGCCTGGCCAGCTCAGTGATACGCACTCCACTTTCATATTTTTCTATTATCTCCTTCTTCAGTTCTACTGTATTTCTGAGCCTCTTTACCACAGGCTTAGCACTAGGAGCTTTCCTTGGACCCATGGTAGCTTATTTAGCAGTTGCAAGCACTAAAAACAGTGGAATAATGACAATATACTGGTATGAATGCGTGGGTGGAGTGGGTGGTGGTCGCCCTTGCTTGTAAACAATAGCACACTGACGCTCCCTGGAGTGCCCGCACAGCTGGGCGCCATGCGGACGCGTCCGGGACGAACATCGTAAACCGAAGCAATCATCGTAAATGGAGTCACTATTTTGACGTAAAAATGTATCGCTAACCAAATTTATTGCTATCCGACGCCATAGTTAACCGAGGTATGACTGTACAGTGGACCCCTGCCTAATGAACACCCCGGAAATCGTACAATTATGTAAGTATAATATTGTAAGTGCTTGTGGAAGTGTATTTTTGAGGGTCTGAAATAGACTAACCTACGTGACATTATTTCTTAAGGAAGTAAATTCGTTCGGTAATGGCACTTTAGCAGGCTTCTAGAATGAATTTTGTTCGTTAGGCGGGGGTCCACTGTAAGTCACTTTGACTTTTGGGGGTTATTCTAACTAATTTTCGCTATGTATGATAATTGTACAGTGGTACCCTGAGTTTCGTACTTTATTCGTTCCAGAAGGCTGTTCGAGTGCCGTTACTGAACGAATTTGTTCCCATAAGGAATAATGTAAATTAGATTAGTCTATTTCAGACCCCCAGAAATACACTTACAAAAGCACTTACATAATTGTTTGAGTTGAGAGCAGTACAAAACTCGGGGTACCACTGTACTTATGTGTACCTATGTACCTAAATAAACTTAATAGGTTTTGTACAAGCTTTTGGGTATGCTTTTTAATGTATTTGCTATTGCAGTAAAAGGACCAAATTTAAGACATTTTTTTTAATTTATCAGATGAAATATGGCAGGAGGCGAAGAAATACCCTTTGTATCGAGTTCTGCGAGTTCCTGAAGAATATGTTCTGGTCGGTGTTAACCAAGATGCTGAGCAGGAACAATTTTGGGATGAGTCTCGGCGTCTGTGCGACCTGAGACTTTTCTCCCCCATACTTAAAATCGTGGAGCCGCGCGGGAGCAAGGAGGAGAAAATCCTCAACTATGAAATCAGTAAGTTGGGTCAAAATACTCGCCTTGAGTAGTTGCAATGTATAGATGATCTGTGGACCAGGTAGTCCTACCTGTATAATAATAATATTTCCCATATGATGCTTAGTTTTTACAAAATTACAGTGGACCCTCGCTATTCGAACACTCCAAACTCGCCCTTTTATGTAAGTTTATTATTGTAAGTGCTTTTATAAGTGTATTTTTGGGGGTCTGAAATTAACTAATCTAATTTACATCATTCCTTATGGGAATAAATTCATTTGGTAACAGCACTTGAACAGCATTCTGGAATGAAGGATGTTCGAATAGCAAGGGTCCACTGTATATGACATTTAATAGTACATGTGGAAAGCTTTTTTGGCAAGCTAAAACCTGACATAAGATTAATACATTATGAATTAACAACATAAACATTTTACATACAAAGACATTAAAGATATAGGTCGCAAGGCAGTACGTACAGTGAAGGGCTCACGTGAAAATTTGTATCCCCAACCCTTTATTATTTCATGGGGGCTGGTGAGGGGCTCTTCATCTAAGGAATTGGACCTGCTTTTCCCTTCCTTAGATCAAACAAGAATGTCTCCCATTCTCCCAGGCGTTGTATGACCGCTACTGGTTTAGTGCTCCACCATGACTGTAAAAATAATAGTAATAATAATAATAATTTCTGTTGCATGTCATGAGAGCCAACTAAAATGCCGGGAGCAAGAGACTAGTAACCCCCTTCTCCCATGTAAATTACTAAATGCAAAAGAATAAGAAAAAAAATCTTATTTTTTTGGTCACCCTGCCTTGGTGGGAGATGGCCGATGTGTTAAAAAAAATTCTTTTGGAGTGAAGCAGATCTTCAGATGATTCCCAGTAAAATTGCTCTGTAATGTGAATGAAATGTGCCAGCTGTTTGGCCAACTGTGGGCACAATCAATAAAGTTAAAATTTATAACGTTTGCATGTTCGCACACATTAGTGTTACTACTATGTTTGTGGTGTACTCGCTTAGAAGCCGGTCAAGAGTGATGTAAATTGTTTAGAAAAGCAACAGATTGAAGACTGAAACACTTGTGAAATATTTGGGAATCTTTATTGTGGAAATATTTCACCAACCAGTGGCTTCTTCAGTTCAATATAGAGAAGAATGGTGGAGGAGTTTGAGGTAATCAGTCCCTCAGCCTGAGGATGAGTAACTGATTGCCTCATAACAATTATTCTCTCATTTGGTTCAAAATTCTTTAAACTTTTGCCTAATAAATCCCAAAATCTCTTCTCTACACTTCTCTCTTCCCTACACTTCTCTCTTCCCTACTTATCCTCTAATCCATATAATTCTTGTATTAATGTTGGTAGAATTACTGACACTATGTTAAGAAAAAGGACACAAGTGCAACTAATGCAGCATTTTATTGTGGCAATGTTTCGCTCTCCAGGAGTTTGTTAAGCCTTTACAGCTTGACAAAGCTCCTGGAGAGCAAAACATTCTTACAGTAAAATGTCACATTAGTTGCTCTTGTGTCCTTTTACCTGACATATAATTATTGAATTTAAACACTTGTACCCACGTTCTTTCCCATAACATAAGAGCAGGTCTACTAGCCCATACAAGGCCCATGCTAACCTCCCTATGGTGTATAAATATACAGTGGTACCTCGACTTACGATATTAATCCGTCAGAGAGGGCATATCTTAAGACGAAACAATCGTTAGACGAATCAATTTTCCCCATAAGAAATAATGGAAATAAATTTAATCCGTCCAAGACTTCCAAAAGTAGTTAAATAAAATATTTTTTAGAACTTTTGGACATTAAATAATAAATAATTTAATAAAGAATATCTAAATACACATGCAAATATTGAACAATAACATGTCACTTACATTTATTGAAGAGTTGTTGATGTGTGGAGGACGGGAGGAGGGGAGAAGGTGGAGTAGTATGCTAGTGTTTGGAAGGGGAATCCCCTTCCATTAACACTGCAGGTGGTAAGTTCTTTCTGGGGTTACTTCCCTTTTTCTTTGAATGCCACTAGGACCAGCTTGAGAGTCACTGGACCTCTTTCTAACAACAAATTTGTCCAGGAGCTCTGTGTCTGGCGATTCTTTAACACATCCCTGAAATGACACACCACTGTGTCATTGTACAGGTTGCCAGCACGGCCTGCAACAGCATGGTTAGGGTGATATTCATCCATAAATGCTTGCACATCACTCCATTTGGCACAGATCTCCCTAATCCTTGAAGAAGGCACATTCTTCCATTTTTGTTCCACCTCCTCCTCCTCCTCTGAACCATTGTCCTGACCACTGGTCTCTTGTTCCAGTTGCTGTTGAAGCTCTTGCAGATCTTCAGTGGTTAGCTCTTCCTTGTGCTCCTCCACCAACTGTTCCACATCCTCACCACTCACCTCTAACCCCAAAGACTTGCCCAATTCCACAATTTCTTCCACAACAGGCTCAGGCTCATGCTCAGGGTTCTGAGGCTCAGCCCCAAAACCTTCAAAATCCCTCTCTAGGACACAGTCTGGCCACAATTTTCTCCAGGCAGAGTTCAAAGTCCTGGTAGTCACTCCCTCCCAAGCCTTACCTATAAGGTGTACACAATGCAGCATATGGAAATGTTTTTCCAAAATTCTCTTAGGGTTATGTTCATGTCTGTGGTCACATCAAAGCACTTTTGAAACATTGCTTTGGTATAGATTTTTAAAGTTGGAAATGACCTGCTGGTCCATGGGCTGGAGGAGAGGAGTGGTATTAGGGGCAAGAACTTCACTTTGATGAATTTAAACTCCTCCACAATTTTCTCTACCAAGTTTGGAGGATGACAAGGAGCATTGTCCATTATCAGGAGGCACTTAAGTGGCAAATTATTGTCCAATAGATATTTCTTCACACTGGGGCCAAACACGCCATTGAACCAATCTAAGAAAATGTCCTTTGTGACCCATGCCTTTTTGTTAGACCTCCACATCACACACAAGTTAGACTTGCTGACACTGCATCTGCCAAACACTCGGGGATTTTCAAAAAGATACACTAGTAAAGGCTTCACTTTGCAATCACCACTGGCATTGGCACAAAGCATCAAAGTTAGCCTGTCTTTCATAGGCTTATGTCCTGGCTGTGCCTTTTCCTCCTGAGTAATGTAGGTCCTGTTGGGCATTTTCTTCCAAAACAGGCCTGTTTCATCACAATTAAACACTTGTTGGGGGAGGAATTGTTCAGCCTCTAGGTACTCCTGGAATTCAGGCACATAATTTTCAGCCGCACTTTTGTCACAACTGGATGCCTCACCATGCCTCACAACACTATGTATGCCAGTACGCTTCTTAAATTTTTGAAACCAGCCTCTGCTGGCTTTAAATTCGCTCACTTCATCACTCGTTGCAGGCATTTTCTTAAGGAGATCATCATGCAACTGCCTTGCTTTTCACATATTATTGCCTCCGAAACAGTATCTCCTGCTAACTGTTTCTCGTTGATCCACACCAACAACAACCTTTCCACATTTTCCAGCACTTGTGGTCTGTGTTTTGTGATCACACATGAACCTTTTGCAACAACAGCTTCCTTGATTTTACTTGAATTTTTCTTATCCACAATGGTAGCGATGGTAGAAAAGGGTTTACCATACAGCCTGGCCAGCTCACTGATATGCACTCCACTTTCATATTTTTCTATTATCTCCTTCTTCAGTTCTATCGTACATATATTTCTGTTCCTCTTTGCCACAGGCTTAGCACTAGGATCTTTCCTTGGACCCATGGTAGCTTATTTAGCAGTTGCAAGCACTAAAAACAGTGGAATAATGACAATATACTGGTATGAATGCGTGGGTGTGGGTGGGTGGTCGCTCTCGCTTGTAAACAATAGCACTGACGCTCCCTGGAGTGCGCGCTCAGCTGGGCGCCAAGCGGATACGTCCGGTACGAATGTCGTTAGACGAATCAAACAACGTAAGTCGCATTCAAATTTCTTACGTTATAAATATCGGTTATCGAATATAACGTAAGATGATAACATCGTAAGTCGAGGTACCACTGTACTTAGTTGGATGAATCTTATTGTAGCCAGCTGGCCCAGTGGCTTACACACTGGCCTGGAGCTTTACCACTTGCTTGCCATGGGTTCAATCCCTGCCCATTCTATTGTTATTTTTTTTTGTTCTGCATCCATACACATTTAAACATACGTATCTTTAAAATTTCATTCTTTGTAATTTCAGTAATTGATGTAAAAAAGGGTTACTAACCTCTTGATTTTGGCATTTTAACCCTTTCAGTGTCCAGACCCCTGATCTGAAACCTGTCCACAGGGTCCAAGAATTTTTGTAAAAAAAATTTGTTATTTTTTCTTGTGAAATGGAAGAGAATCTTTTTCTGAAGGTAATAAATCAAAAAGTACGAAATTTGATGGAAAATTGACGAAATTATGCTCACGCGAATTTTGCTGTGTCAGTGATATTTACGCATCGGCGATTTTGCCCACTTTGACTCCCATATTAGGCAAATTACATTATTCCAGTCAAAAAAATTCTTAACTATTTTGCTAGTATTACTTCTATTTTATCGATTGAGCACAAGAAATTGCCTATTTAACTGTTTCATCTACCCAATAAAGTGATCGGAAATTGGTAATTTGGCCAATTTCACACAAAGTTCAAAATATTCCAATTTCAAAATAGGGTCCAGAATAAACAATACAGGCATTCTTGGCACTAAAATAACATTCCCTCTGTTTATTGGTTACGTTTCCAGACTTTACACATGAATTCAAATTTTGAATTTTTATTCACACCAAAAAAATAGAAGATTTACTGTTATGCAATACATGTACAGTGGACCCCTGACTAACGAAAGGATCATATTACGAAAAAATCGTGTAACGAAAACTTTTTTCGCCTTCGTGTAGTGAAAATGGACTCGTGTAGCTAAACGTATCAGAACTGTCCGCCTGCCCCGCGCCTACCCTGCGCCTGCGCAGAATGCCAGTCAAACGTTGTTTACCATTGAGAGAACATTACCCAGTG
Organism: Cherax destructor; assembly: GCA_009830355.1. Lineage (NCBI taxonomy): Eukaryota > Metazoa > Arthropoda > Malacostraca > Decapoda > Parastacidae > Cherax > Cherax destructor. Next base: position 45,658 of record WNWK01013781.1, on the reverse strand, counting down.
CGCTCTTTCAAACATTCACAATAAATTTGTTGTGTTTATTGGTGGTTTAGTGATTGTCACTGTGAAATAAGTCACCATGGGTCCAAAGAAGCTTCATAGTGGCACCCCAGTTGTAGCAGGCATGCATTGAGTGTAGCATTCATGCAGGGAGTGTAGCATTCATGCAGGGAGTGCAGCATTCATGCAGGGAGTGTAGCATTCATGCAGGGAGTGTAGCAGGCATGCAGGGAGTGTAGCATTCATGCAGGGAGTGTAGCATTCATGCCTAGAGTGTAGCAGGCATGCAGGGTGTGTAGCAGGCATGCACAGAGTGTAGCATTCATGCAGGGAGTGTATCATTCATGCAGGGAGTGTAGCAGGCATGCAGAGAGTAGCATTCATGCAGGAAGTGTAGCTTTCATGCAGGGAGTGTAGCATTCATGCATGGAGTGTAGCAGGCATGCAGGGAGTGTAGCAGGCATGCAGGGAGTATAGCAGGCATGCAGGGAGTGTAGCAGGCATGCAGAGAGTAGCATTCATGCAGGAGTGTAGCATTCATGCAGGGAGTGTAGCATTCATGCATGGAGTGTAGCAGGCATGCAGGGAGTGTAGCAGGCATGCAGGGAGTGTAGCAGGCATGCATGGAGTGTAGCAGGCATGCAGGGAGTGTAGCAGGCATGCAGAGAGTGTAGCAGGCATGCAGGGAGTGTAGCAGGCATGCAGGGAGTGTAGCAAGCATGCAGGGAGTGTAGCAGGCATGCAGGGAGTGTAGCAGGCATGCAGGGAGTGTAGCAGGCATGCAGGGAGTGTAGCAGGCATGCAGGGAGTATAGCAGGCATGCAGGGAGTGTAGCAGGCATGCAGGGAGTGTAGCAGGCATGCAGGGAGTGTAGCATTCATGCAGGGAGTGTAGCAGGCATGCAGGGAGTGTAGCATTCATGCAGGGAGTGTAGCAGGCATGCAGGGAGTGTAGCATTCATGCAGGGAGTGTAGCATTCATGCAGGGAGTGTAGCATTCATGCAGGGAGTGTAGCATTCATGCAGGGAGTGTAGCATTCATTCATGCAGGGAGTGTAGCATTCATGCAGGGAGTGTAGCATTCATGCAGGGAGTGTAGCATTCATGCAGGGAGTGTAGCAGGCATGCAGGGAGTGTAGCAGGCATGCAGAGAGTGTAGCAGGCATGCAGGGAGTGTAGATTTCATGCAGGGAGTGTAGAAGTCATGCAGGGAGTGTAGCATTCATGCAGGGAGTGTAGCATTCATGCAGGGAGTGTAGCAGGCATGCAGGGAGTGTAGCAGGCATGCAGGGAGTGTAGCAGGCATGCAGGGAGTGTAGCAGGCATGCAGGGAGTGTAGCATTCATGCAGGGAGTGTAGCAGGCATGCAGGGAGTGTAGCAGGCATGCAGGGAGTGTATCATTCATGCAGGGAGTGTAGCATTCATGCAGGGAGTGTAGTATTCATGCAGGGAGTGTAGCATTCATGCAGGGAGTGTAGTAGGCATGCAGGGAGTGTAGCAGGCATGCAGAGAGTGTAGCAGGCATGCAGGGAGTGTAGAAGTCATGCAGGGAGTGTAGCATTCATGCAGGGAGTGTAGAAGTCTTGCAGGGAGTGTAGCAGGCATGCAGGGAGTGTAGCAGGTATGCAGGGAGTGTAGCAGGCATGCAGGGAGTGTAGCAGGCATGCAGGGAGTGTAGCATTCATGCAGGGAGTGTAGCAGGCATGCAGGGAGTGTAGCAGGCATGCAGGGAGTGTAGCAGGCATGCAGGGAGTGTAGCAGGCATGCATTAAAAGAAAAAGAAGGGAAGTAACCCAAGAGAGGGACTTGTTACCTGAAGTCCTTTTGGAGGGGGATTCCCCTTCCAACCACTAACACCCTCACCCTGTCATCCTCCCTATCTTCCAGATGCCTGCAACTCTCTTCAATAAAGGTAAGTAAATGTTATTTATTAATCTGTTTTTTATTATTTAGTATGTGAATATTTTTGGGTGGAACGGATTAATTGTATTTACATTATTTCTTATGGGAAATAAGGTTTCGAATTACGAAAGTTTCGTGTTGAGAAATAGCTCCTGGAACGGATTAATTTCATTAGTCGAGGGACCACTGTACAGTGGACCCCCGGCTAACGAAAAAAAATCATTCCAGAAGCCTGCTCAAGTGCCATTACCGAACGAATTTACGTCCTTAAGAAATAATGTCACGTAGGTTAGTCTATTTCAGACCCCCAAAAATACACTTCCACAAACACTTACAATATTATACTTACATAATTGTACGATTTCCGGGGTGTTCGTTAGCCGGGGGTCCACTGTATTGTAATAATTGTATAAATATAATATCACCTCATTTGTGAACGCACATTAGACCCACCAGCTGATGAGTATTGGATGTGTGATGTCATTTGTTTACTCTTGAATATTGGCAAAAATTGAACATACGAAAAAACACCGCAAAGTCGCTGTTTTAATCCAAAAATACATTCGCAGTTTTTTTTCTCATACACTGCGTGCTGCAGGATTTGTTTTTTATGGTGCACACTTGCCACATAGATGTATTCTTTCATATCTATGCCCAAATTTACTGCTTACAGCTTATCTGAGTGAGCTGAGCTCATGGCGTAGAACTACGGCTTGGACCCAGGCTTCGAAGCCATAGAACTACGGGACAGACCCTCAAAGGGTTAATTGATTTCTACAATTTGCATTGCTTACGGAGGAAGAATTCTAATCCGCTTTCCCATGGAATTGAAGTGAAAGAGTATGAGGGAAAGAAACCATTTAAAAATTAAGAAAAACCTTGCATGAATGTTTATACACAGATACATAAACATTCACATGTATGTACAGGTGGTCCTCGACTTAAAATGGGGTTACAATCCAATTAGATCATCGTAAGTTGAGAATATCATAAGTCAGATATGGATATATAATAAATAAGTAAATAAATGACTGTTGTCACTGAATAAGCAAATAAATAATTACTGTATTGAAAAGTAAATACTAAATGAATACTAGTTTATCCTATCAATACATGTACAGTACAGTAGAACCCCAGTATCCACTGATTTGATATCCACGGTTTCAGTTATCCACGGTTTACTGTGGCTCGAAAATTCCTCTTAATTTTGCATAATAATGGACCCAAATCCCAAAAGTAGAGAATCTGGCACTTCTTCAAAGCCTAAGAGGAGCCATGAAGTGCTTCCAATCAGTGAAAAAGTGATAATTCTCCACTTATTGTGCATAATTTATCAATTAAATTTTATGATAGGTATGTATAGGACTTATATATAGGGTTTGCTACTATCTACGGTTTTAGTATCTACGGCAGGTCCTTGGAATGTATTCCCCGCAGATATGGGGTCCTACTGTACTGTATAGTACAAAAACAAAGTTTACAGTACATTGCATCATTGTAAAGTCAAAATATTGTAAGTCAAACCATCATAAAGCGAGGATTATCTGTGTTGTATATTTGATGTTAGTACAATTTTAGTTGTAAGATATACCTGTCATCTTGTGTTTAGGCTCTAGATAGTTAGTTTCCTGAATGCAGGTCTGGCTATTGGAAGGTCTGTCCACGATGTTGAGGACTTCAAAGATGCTGAGCTGCAGAAATTCAGGAGGAGCATTATTGAGGTAAGAATGAGTGTAATAATGTTGGTAGAATTACTGATCATATGTTAGGTAAAAGGACACAAGTGCAACTAATTCGACATTTTATTGTGGCAATGTTTTGCCACAATAAAATGTTATTAATAGCTTGGTTAATCTGTTAATGGCTTGACAAAGCTTTTGGAGAGCAAAACCTTGCCACAATAAAATGTCGCATGAGCTGTACATGTGTCCTTTTACCTAACAAGAATGAGTGCACAGGTGCTCTTCGACTTAAGATGGGGTTACATTCCAGTGAACCCACTGTAAGTCGAATACAGGTGCTCTTCACTTAACGAGCGAGTTCCGTTCCTAAGAGTAGGTCGGTAAGCGAATTAGTCGATAAGCGAGGAGCATAGTATACTGGTAGTGGGTTTGTGTCAACCTTCTTTAGACATTGTTTTAATGTCATCTTTGTACCGTTTATAACGTTTTTAGTATACAAAGGTAAATAATTAACAATTGTCACTGAATAAGTAAATAAACAAATAATTACTGTAACTAACTAAATACCAGTATTGAAAAGTAAATAAATGAATACAAGTTTATCCTGTCAATAAATGTACAGTGCTGAATGTGCATCTCTATCGCACCATCATCAAGTTGAAATGTCATAAGTCAAACCATCGTAAAGTGAGGAGCATCTGTACCATTTCAACTAAATCACTCAGTGTGAAGTTGCATTATAAGAGCGTTTACTGTACATGATGAAGCATAAAATGTTGAGTGTTTTTGTAAATCTGATCAGTAATGGTTCATGATCCTGGGTTTATGTTCCTCATCTTCCCTCCCAAAAAAAACTTGTATTCCCACAGGTAAAGAATTACACTTTAAAGTGACAATTAAAAATGTCTTGATGCTGGTGAAAGGTCTTTGATTTTAAGGAATTGAAGCTACCATCCCCTTCCTTGAATCAAACCTGATTACCTCCCATTCACTATGTGCTTTATGGCTCCTGCAGGCTTAGTATTTCCCCTATGAATATAATAATCTTAGTAAAGGCTAGTTTATATTATGACATTGTGCTTCATAAATGTCAGATCTCCAGGCTGCCTCTCGTGTAAGTTTATTTAGGTACAGGTACACTTAAGAACAATTATGATACAGTGTAAATTACCCACAAGGATAACCAAATAAAGTCAAAGTGACTTACAGTGGACCCCCGGTGTTCGTGATGCTCCAAACTCGCCCTTTTATGTAAGTTTATTTTTGTAAGTGTATTTTTGGGGGTCTAAAAGGACTAGTCTAATTTACATTATTCCTTATGGGAATAAATATGTGTGGTAATGGCACTTGAACAGCATTCTGGAAAGAAAAAAAACACGAACACCGGGGGTCCACTGTATTTCCATTGGTGTAGTATTATTGAATTTGTTTTAGTCTATGAGGCTTTTATGCATAAAATACTGTACATACCTTTAATTTTGTACTCTGGATGTCCTGGAGGTGGGAAGTACAGTGCCTGCGCTCTGAAGCAAGGGTGGGGATATTTGCAGTTTGAAACTGTAGTATCGGCGCCCCTCTGGCAAAGCTGTGATGGAGTGAATGATGGTGAAAGTGTTTCTTTTTTTTGGATCATTCTACCTCAGTGGGAGATGGCTGGTGCAGTGAAAAAAACAACTTTATACTGTATATGATTATTTAAGTATTTTTCAGTTTGGCTTCTGCAGCTCAATTTGCATTTATTGAAACTAAACTACAGTACGATGGCACTAATGTTGCATTACTAACTGGCGTAACCCCGCCACAGACGACACAAACGTTACTAATCCACTAATACTAAATAACCCATAACCCCCCACACAGGTGGTGGGCGAAGCCGTCAGAGCACGGCAGCAGTGTGGCCTGGCCTCGCTGGCTTGTTACCAGCATCCCCCAGAGCTGGAGCCAACGCCAAAGCTCCCCAGCTACATCGATAAAAATCTGGACCAAGGTAGGCAGTTTGATTTGCTTGGTGCTCCCTGTAGCACTCCTCAACTTTATTTTACAAAATAATATTCTACTACACTCATTCTATTCTTTTTTTTCTTTTTTGTTTTACCACCTCAATTTTGCCCAACAAAGAATAAAAAGTCATAATACCATACCTGGAACAATACAAAAATTGCCCCCACACAGGAGAAAGAAACTTACGATGACGTTTTGGTCCGACTTGGACTATTAACCCTTTGGGGGTCGTGAGGCCCTCTCCTAAATTCGTTCTCAGGGTCGCAAATTTTTCGGAAAAAAACAAAATTTATTTTTTCTTATGAAATGATAGAGAATCTTTTTCCGATCATAACACCACCAAAATTATGAAATTTGATGGAAAACTAACGAAATTATGCTCTTGCGAAGTTAGTGGTATCGATGACATTTATGCATTGGCGATTTCGCCCACTTTGAGCCCTATTTTCGGCAAATTCCAATGTTTCAGTCTACTAAAATTATAGCTATTTCGCTAGAATTCCATTTGTTCTATCAATTGAGTATAAGAAACCACCAATTTACCAATTTCAACTACCCAATAAGGTGGTCAGAAATTGGCAATTTGGCCAATTTCACACAAATTTCAAAAGATGCCAATTTCAAAATAGGGTCCAGAATAAACGAGACAAACATTCCTGGCACTCAAATAACATTTTATCTGTTCATTAGTCACGTCTCCAGGCCCCTCTTACATTACTTTTGCTTTCCATTTTGAATTTTTATTCTCACAAAAAATAGGAGATTTACTGTTATGTATACAACTGCATCATTGTAAAAATGGTATAAATAATATCAGCGCACTTGTGCAAGAATGTTAGACTACCCAGTTGATGTGTATTGGACACATGGCGTGAGTTGTTTACACTTAAACATCGGCAAAAATCGAACATTTTCGCTACTTTGCGCTCAGTTTCAAGGTACAGTGGACCCCCGCCTAACAATCAAAATTCATTCCAGAAGCCTGCTCAAGTGCCATTACCGAATTAATTTACTTCCTTAAGAAATAATGTCACGTTGGTTAGTCTATTTCAGACCCCCAAAAATACACTTCCACAAGCACTTACAATATTATACTTACATAATTGTACGATTTCCGGGGTGCTCGTTAGGCGGGGGTCCACTGTACTTGTCATCGTGAAACCAATCAAAATTATCTCTATTTCTGTAATATATCATCCATTCTATCAAATGAGACTTAAGAATACAAGCATAAATACTATACGAAAATAGACTGCAAAGTCACTGTTTTGAACCAAAAACACGGTCAGTTTTTTTTTTCCTCATTATGCACTGTGTGGTGCAGGTTTTTTTTATACTGTGCACACTGACCGCACAGACCCATTCTCTCACATCTAGGCCTACCAGCCTGTTTCCACTTGATTTGAGGGCGCTAGAATTTATGCGTACTAGTACGATGAAAACCCTGTCGCGTAAGCCGTACTAGTACGGCCGAAACCTTGAATGGGTTAATGAGTCACATGACTGTTTAATCGTCCAACTCGGACAGAAATGCGGTCATAAGTTTCATTCTCCTATGTGGGTTATTTGTGTTTTGTCCACCAGGTAGAGTCTACAAGATTTCAAATGCCTTATTGAACATTGCATAAAAAATCTACAGCTGGTTGAATGACTAGTTAGTGACACAGGATGCGGAAACCCACTTAGTGCAATGGAAAGGACTTATAATTTGTAGTGGAAAATGTTCTCTTACTCCATGGGGAAGTGGAACAGAATTCTTCCTCTGTAAGCCACGGGAGCAAGGAGCTAGTAACCCCTTCTCCTGTATAAATTACTAAATTTAAAACAAATTTTTTTTTTTCGTTTTAGATCACCCTGCCTCGGTGGGATGAGGCCGGTGTGTCGAGAAAAAATATTAATGTGGTTATAAAGTAGATGCTCTCATAACTGAATGTCATGTTCTCCTGGTTCCCCACTCAGTGATTGCATAAATACGTAGATAGGCCTGCATGTACAATCTAACTGTTAACTGTGCTATGGACCTGAGACCTGATCATGGACCGGGCTGCGGGGGCGTTGACCCTGGGAATACCGTCCAGATATGCCCTGTAGTGGTACAGCACACTAATTGATCACAAAGCTGGGAAAAAATAATTGAAAATCTGTTCCCTGGAAATGGTAACTCAAAAAATCCTCATTTCTTGACCAGATTGTATAAAAAAAATAGGAAGCCTCAGTACCCACACCAAACAACTGTATGCCAAAGTTTTTGATGGAGTAAAAAGTGAGTGTTGGGAAATATGTACACATACATATTGGAATGATGATGTAAAGATTGGTGGAATGATGATGTAAAGAGAGTAGTAAGGGAGAAAAAGTTAGCATATGAGAGGTTTTTACAAAGTAGAAGTGATGCAAGGAGGGAAGAGTATATGGAGAGAAAAAGAGAGGTTAAAAGAGTGGTGAAGCAATGTAAAAAGAGAGCAGATGAGAGAGTGGGTGAGATGTTATCAGCAAATTTTGTTGAAAATAAGAAAAAGTTTTGGAATGAGATTAATAAGTTGAGGAAGCCTAGAGAACAAATGGATTTGACAGTTAAAAATAGGAGAGGAGAGTTATTAAATGGAGAGTTAGAGGTATCGGGAAGATGCAGAGAATATTTTGAGGATTTGTTAAATGTTGATGAAGACAGGGAAGCTGTGATTTCGTGTGTAGGGCAGGAGGAATAACATCTTGTAGGAGTGTGGAAGAGCCAGTTGTGGGTGTAGGGAAGTTCGTGAGGCAGTGGGTAGAATGAAAGGGGTAAGGCAGCTGGGATTGATGGGATAAAGATAGAAATGTTAAAAGCAGGTGGGGATATAATTTTGGAGTGGTTGGTGCTATTATTTAATAAATGTATGGAAGAGGGTAAGGTACCTAGGGATTGGCAGAGAGCGTGTATTGTTCCTTTGTATAAAGGCAAAGGGGACAAAGAGAGTGCAAAAATTATAGGGGAATAAGTTTTTGAGTGTACCTGGTAAAGTGTATGGTAGAGTTATTATTGAAAGAATTAAGAGTAAAACAGAAAGCAGGATAGCAGATGAACAAGGGGCTTTAGGAAAGGTAGGGGTGTGTAGACCAAGTGTTTACAGTGAAACATATAGGTGAACAGTATTTGGATAAGGGTAAAGATGTTTTTGTGGCATTTATGGATTTGGAAAAGGCGTATGATAGGGTAGATAGGGGGCAATGTGGCAGATGTTGCAGGTGTATGGAATAGGAGGAAGGTTACTGAAAGCAGTGAAGAGTTTTTATGAGGATAGTGAGGCTCAGGTTAGAGTGTGTAGGAGGGAAGGGACTATTTCCCAGTAAAGTGGGCCTTAGACAAGGATGTGTGATGTCACCGTGGTTGTTCAATATATTTATAGATGGGGTTGTAAGAGACGTGAATGCGAGGGTCTTGGCAAGAGGTGTTGGGCTAAAAGATAAAGAAGCAAATACAAAGTGGGAGTTGTCACAGTTGCTTTTGCTGATGACACTGTGCTTTTGGGAGATTCTGAAGAGAAGCTGCAGAGGTTGGTGGATGAATTTGGTAGGGTGTGTAAAAGAAGAAAATTGAAAGTGAATATAGGAAAGAGTAAGGTGATGAGGATAACAAAAAGAATAGGTGACGAAAGATTGGATATCAGATTGGAGGAGAGAGTATGGAGGAGGTGAATGTATTCAGATATTTGGGAGTGGACATGTCGGCGGATGGGTCTATGAAGGATGAGGTGAATCATAGAATTGATGAGGGGAAAAGGGTGAGTGGAGCACTGAGTCTGTGGAGACAAAGAACCTTGTCCATGGAAATAAAGAGGGAATGTATGAGAGTATAGTTATACCAACGCTCTTATATGGGTGTGAAGCATGGTGATGAATGTTGCAACGAGGAGAAGGCTGGAGGCAGTGGAGATGTCATGTCTGAGGTCAATGTGTGGTGTGAATATAATGCAGAGAATTCGGAGTTTGGAAATTAGGAGGAGGTGCGGGATTACCAAAACGATTGTCCAGAGAGCTGAGGAGGGGTTGTTGAGGTGGTTTGGACATGTAGAGAGAATGGAACGAGACAGAGTGACTTCGAGAGTGTATAAATCTGTAGTGGAGGGAAGGCGGGGTAGGGGTCGGCCTAGGAAAGGTTGGAGGGAGGGGGTAAAGGAAGTTTTGTGTGCGAGTGGCTTGGACTTCCAGCAAGTACGTATGTGTGAGCGTATTTGATAGGAGTGAATGGAGGCATATGGTTTTTAATACTTGACGTGCTGTTGGAGTGTGAGCAAAGTAACATTTATGAAGGGATTCAGGGAAACCGGCAGGCCGGACTTGAGTTCTGGAGATGGGAAGTACAGTGCCGGCACTCTGAAGGAGGGGTGTTAATGTTGCAGTTTTATAACTGTAGTGTAAAGCACCTTTCTGGCAAGACAGTGATGGAGTGAATGATGATGAAAGTTTTTCTTTTTCGGGCCACCCTGCCTTGGTGGGAATCGGCCGATGTGTTAATAAAAAAAAAAAATACACACACATGATCGTGTGTGCATGTGAGTTTGTACACATACACAATACACACACATGCACAATGCATATACAAGTGCACGTATCCTCACATACGCACGCCTGCTAATGTAGTTAACAGCTGTGTCTTGACTGACAGTTCCTCTCATTTCACAACCTCTCATTCTCTTCGCTAAACATGATGTGAATACATGGGTCATGATGGACGATTGCATTCAACCTCGTTTGTTAAGGTCATTTGAGCAAGGCTGAATCATGTGTTTAATGCAAAATAAATTTTTAATCATTGTATACAGTGGACCCTCGGTTAACGAATACCCCGGAAATCGTGCAATTATGTAAGTATAATTTTGTAAGTTCTTGTGGAAGTGTAGTTTTGGGGGTCTGAAATAGACTAACCTACATGACATTATTTCTTAAGGACGAAAATTCGTTCGGTAATGGCACTTGAGCAGGCTTCTGCAATGAATTTTTTTCGTTAACCGAGGGTCCACTGTATTTCTAATTAACTCCATGGGGAAGTGGAACAGAATTCTTCCTCCGTAAGCCATGCGTGTCTTAAAGAGGCGACTAAAAGGCCGGGAGCAAGGGGCTAGTAACCCCTTCTCCTGAATATATTACTAAATGTAAAAGGAGAAACTTTCGTTTTTCCTTTTGGGCCACCCTGCCTCATGGTGGGAAACAGCCGACGTGTTGAAAGAAAAATTTCTAATTGAATATTGAATTAAATATTGAATGGTTTTTGGGACCTGACGAGCTGTTGGAGTGTGAACAGAGTAATATTTAGTGAAGGGATTCAGGGAAACCGGTTAGCCAGACTTGAATCCTGGTAATGGGAAGTACAATGCCTGCCCTTTAAAGGAGGGGTTTGGAATATTGGCAGTTTGGAGGGACTTCTAAACTGTCGTATCTGAGCTCCTCTGCAAAGACAGTGATTATGTATGAGTGAGGTGAAAGTGTTGAATGATGATGAAAGTATTTTCTTTTTTTGGGGACTTTCTTTCTTTTTGGGTCACCCTGCCTCCGTAAGAGATGGCCAACTTGTTGGAAAAAAAAAAATTCAAATTTGTGGATAATCGAAGCTTCTTTAAAACTTATCCGAGTGCATTTATTTTCTAGGTTACTTAATGATAACTGTGTGGAGAAGCATCTCGGAATCGACCAATGTTCGTGTCACATGGGACACCTACCCTGAGGGTATAATAGCAGAAGCTCTTAAGCGCTTTCCCCTGGCCCTGGATGATACAGACTCAGTTGCTCAAAACTCAGTCACTCATGGGGGTGCCTCCCGATTTGCACTCAAGATAAGTGGCACTAATGAGTACCTGCTTGCTAGTCGTCCTGTCACGCAGTACAAGGTAAGGCAGAGTACCTGCTTGCTAGTCGTCCTGTCACAAAACAAGGTAAGGCAGAGTACCTGCTTGCTGGTTGTCCTGTCACACAATACAAGGTAAGGCAGAGGACCTGCTTGCTAGTCGTTCTGTCATGCAGTACAAGGTAAGGCAGAGTACCTGCTTGCTGGTTGTCCTGTCACACAATACAAGGTAAGGCAGAGTACCTGCTTGCTGGTTGTCCTGTCACACAATACAAGGTAAGGCAGAGTACCTGCTTGCTGGTTGTCCTGTCACACAATACAAGGTAAGGCAGAGTACCTGCTTGCTGGTTGTCCTGTCACACAATACAAGGTAAGGCAGAGTACCTGCTTGCTGGTTGTCCTGTCACACAATACAAGGTAAGGCAGAGTACCTGCTTGCTAGTCGTTCTGTCATGCAGTACAAGGTAAGGCAGAGTACCTGCTTGCTAGTCGTTCTGTCATGCAGTACAAGGTAAGGCAGAGTACCTGTTTGTTAGTCGTTCTGTCACTCAATACAAGGTAAGGCAGAGTACCTGCTTGCTAGTCATCCTGTCACACAATACAAGGTAAGGCAGAGTACCTGCTTGCTAGTTGTCCTGTCGCACAATACAAGGTAAGGCAGAGTACCTGTTTGCTGGTTGTTCTGTCACACAATACAAGTGAAAAGTATTCCTGGGGTAAGTGTACACATATTTCAGCACCACTTCATGATCCCTCAATATTGCCATCTTTTCATAGTCCAATCGCCATTAACCCATAAACTGTCCAAACATAGATCTACGTTCGCTCGCGTAGTGCTCCGAACGTAGATCTACATTTTTTTTTACATGCTTTCTTATGGAGAAAATCAAGGTCGGAGCGCTACGCACATAAACGTAGATCTGTGTTTGGACAGTTTAAGGGGTAATGGTCTTGTCACATTAATTATGCTGCCCTTTCCTGTGTACTGGAGCTTTGCAGTTCAGCAGACTCATGAGTGTACCCGAAGTATTTGGGTTTCTTTTATAAGTAACAGCTTATAAATAACAACTTATAAGTAACAACTAGGTCTCGATTAGTGCAAATAGTGAATTCCGTGAAGTGGTCTCATTATTCAAATTCGCACTATTCTAGTTGTGTTATTTTTTTGCATGATTTGGAGAGTTTGGTTGAAAAAACTGGCATTAATTAATTTTGTACTAATTCAGAATTTGCACTGTTCGAACTTTCACTATAATCGAAACTTAGCTGTGATATTAAAGACTAGTTAAATTTTGTGAATGCCCAGTCAAAGAAAATTTTTCTGCATTGGAAAAATCTAGAGAAGGTTCACCCCCTCAAGGGAGGTTCCTTGATGCTGGTGAGGGGCTCTTGATCTAGGCAATTAGATCTGTGCTCCAGTTCCTGAATTGAGCCTGAATGCCTTCCATCCTCCCCCACAGGCACTGTATAATTCCTATGGTTTTAGTGCTCCCCCATAATAATAATAATAATTGAGAAGGTTAAGCATGAGAGTATTCCTTCAGATGGATGGGTTTCTAAGGAGAATATTGTATCTACATTATAGAAGGTTCAGTATTTTAAAAATATTTCTTTACAGACAATCCAAATGTGGTTATCCCGTGGCAAAACTCCGCAAGTCTCCATGGTCTCCCGTGGTGAGCTGTATGCTGCACTCAACACATTTGATTTTGTGGAGCCATCATATATACGCACTGCTGCCACCACTGAGTCTTCCTCATCTGCGGGGTCATCACCCTTGTCTCTGTGGCACCCTAGTATGTCTGGCAGACTGACAGTGCATATTCTTGGGGCTACAAATCTTAATGTTAAAGAAGCTCAAAAGGTTAGCAGACACACTAAGAATATTTTTAATGCAATATTACAGTATTTTCCAGCATATAAGATGCACAACAGAAGTATCATAACTGTAAATCAGTGCAGGAGGGCCCTGCTTTACAGCACTTCGCTTTATGGTGTTTCACTAATACATCTATTTTTAATTATACTCATTCTTCATTTATTCAGACTTCCTACAATAAATATATTCACCACTCTATAAGCTTAGGTTGAAAATATTTTAAGATAAGTAATGTGTGTTTTTTAGGCCTAGTCTATTGTTCAGTTAATATATGATAGTATAAACATGTTATTAGACTTTAATATGCATTTGAAAGTGAAAAAAGGCTATGACTTACTTTACAGCAGTAGCCCAGAACCTAGCCTGCTGTATAAGTGGGACCCACCTGTAATCACATTCAAGGGCTAATGACCCTCTTTATGCTAAAGCGTAACCAAAAGCCTACCCTTGACACTGACCTGGAGTAGTGATGTATCGGATATTCGCATCCGCATCCGCATCTGCGGAACATCCGCACAATTTCTTACATCCATATCCGCATCCGCGTCCGCATTTCACAGCAAACAGATATCCGCATATACATCCGCATCAACATCCGCGGAACATCCGCACAATTTCTTACATCCGCATCCGAAATCCCCGGAACATCCGCACAATTTCTTACATCCGCATCCGCATTCGCATCCGTAAAATGAGTAAGTAAGACATCCGTATACACATCCGCATACCGGATATCTAAATTTTTTACATCCGATACATCCCTAACCTGGAGCATATAAAGCACAGGCTGATTTTCCAAGATTTTTTGGGGGAAAAAAGGCATGCCTTATATGCCAGAAAATCCAGTATGTGTTCACGATACAGAAAGAAAAGATCAGCAATTCTGTCATAGTGCGGAAAATTTTGCAGGTTTTCCTATCATCTTTTTTGATTGCATTGTTAGTATCTCCCTGGATGATTGCTGTCTGCCAACCCCTTGCAGTAAATCCCTCATATAACAAACCTCCATATAACGTACTTTGGGAGTGCAGAGCAAAATCCGCTTGATCAGTCGATTCAGAAGTAACAATCAAGGTCTCTGCAATACTTGATTGTCGGTTATTACTTGTGAAATCGTAATAACACGATTGCAAACAAATCATGGAACGGATGGGGTCTGCATATGTGGTCACAGTGGGGTCCAGATTAATTTTTTGAGTTCTTGTACTGAATTGAGCTCGAGTTCCTGAATGGAATGTCATCTAATGTACAAAATAGACTTATAATGCCATCTAATGTACAAAATAGTATGTATAATGTCATCTAATGTGCAAAATAGTACCTATAATGTCATCTAATGTACAAAATAGTATCTATAATGTCATCTAATGTACAAAATAGTACCTATAATGTCATTTAATGTAAATGATAGAACCTATAAACTTACTAGACTATAACCCTACTAATTATTTCTTATCATATACATTGATATGCCCTTGTAGGCTTAAGTTTTCCTGAAATGCTCTGTATAACTATGGTCTTTCATCATGCTCTTAAGTGTCACCCATTACTGTATAAACATTGTATGCTAACTTCCCTCTGGTGTATAGAAATATACACAAATAGCTAGCACATAAGAGAGGAGCTTATGACAACGTTTCGGTCCAACTTGGACCATTTATAAAGTCACACTGACAGAAAAGAGTGAGGAAGCCAGTATATATAGGTGAGCAGGACAAGGATGGGAACAAGAGAGGTAGATGAGGAAGTAGTAGTAGAAACTAGGGAGAGTAGCTACGTGGCAAAAGAAAGGGGAGTGAAAGATGATGACATGAAGTCGCTTGTCCTTGGTGAATAGCATCTTTTTTACCACTTTCTATTCTTTCAGTTCGAGAGATTAAGATCCTAGTACAGTACCTCCGGATTATTCCAGGTGGGAGTCGGTAACGCAGGTTTTGGCTGTAAGCTTGTCGAGCAGCCTGACCTGCAGCTAAAGCTGCACATTTATTCCACACACAGAGCCTTTTTTTATGTCAATTTCATTTTATGGGTGTGTATGAGTGGGCGAGTCTCACTTGAGTTCTGTGTGTGGTTCCCTTGTTCTCCATTTTTGTATATCAGTGGTCTTGCGATGGCAGCAAATGTTGATGAAGGTCCATTCCTTTGTGTTGATTGTGGCTATGTTGGTCAGTTAAAGGCTGGTTTGTTGATCCATCGAAGGTGTAAACATCCGGACGAGTATCATAAGGATGTCGAGAGAGCAGCTACATCTATGTGAAGGATAGATGGACTAAGGAGGAGGAGGAGGAGTACGTGTTGGCAAGATCGGAGGTGAAAATCCTTTGTGATGCAAGAAGTGCTGGTCATAGAGTCCCGGTTGGGCTAAATATAATGTTATTGAGAATTCACTCTAGTAGATCTCTGTAGTCTATTAAAGGTCATAGGAGGGCTGCATCTTATGAGGCCCTTGCTAATCGTATAATGTCTGAGATTATTGTTGAAGGTGGTGGTCAAAATAATGGAATTCAAGATGCTTTACAGCATGACGCTGAAAGCGATGAAAGAGGGGGAAGGGAAGGAATATTAGGAATTAAAATCTCACACAACATGTTACCATCAGAACATGCACTTAATCTACATACATATACTTGATACATTACAAACTCTTACATTGAGAAACACATCTCAGAACATTTTACACTCTGTCACATATTGTGTTAAGCAAATGAGGGAGGGATTGGGGGATGGTAGTTTTACTAATGAATGTATTGCGTCGGTGCAAAGGACCCTGGATGAGATGGCTGATGTAATTATAAACTGTGTTGAAAAGAATGATCGTGGTGAGGGCAGGCCAAGGAGTGTTCCTCAGTATAATAATAATAATAGAGGAGGAAGAAGAGCATGAAGAAGGCAGTTGTATCGTGATTTGCAAACGATGTATAATAAGGATAGATCAAAATGTGCGAAGATCGTGCTAGAAGGAAGATGGTGCCAATTGGGAGCCCCAAAATAGCAAAGGATACCAAGAGAACAGCTTCAAGAAGAGTTTTGGCTAAATTTATTCTCAAGACAGTCTGATGATTATATTAGACCTAAGCATATGTTGGTAAGTGACTCGCTGTGGCAGCTGCAGCATCCTATTGGCGTCGATGAATACAGGAGAGGTGTCGTGAATTCAAACAACAACTCGGCATCAGATGGTTGGAAATTGAATGACCTAAAAAATTTTCCTGACCAATTCTGGGTGAATTTATTTAACATCTGGTTGTATATAGGATACTTGCCTAAGATTTTTAGAAAGGCAAGGACTGTCTTATTGTCAAAAGTGGAAAATCCAGATCAGCCTGGACAATATAGGCCTATTACTATTTCAAGTATCATTGTTAGGGTTTTTCAAATTAGCTGTTAGGTGTGTCACATGGATCACCCTCCATATGGTACAGAAAGCTTTCTTCCAGTGGATGGTCTGGCTCAGAACATCATGTTATTACATGCTATTATTAGTGACAGTAGGAGATGTCTTAAGTCTTTGTAAACTATATTTAAGGATGTGAAAAAGGCATATTTCTCGGTAAACCATTCTTCTGTTCAAAGACATACATAATGTTCCATCGTTGCTTATCAAGTATATAATGTCAACATATGTTGAGGCGTCCACCAGTGTGTTAAGTGTGGATGGAAACGTTAACAGAGGAGTGAAATAGGGGGATCCTCTACTGTGTATTTTATTTAATATCGTTATAAATGAAGCTCCAATGGCTATGGATGAACAGGTTGGATGGCGCTTGTCTGGTTGCAATACGAGGATATCTGCTCTTGCCTTTGCTGATGATGTCGTGCTAGTGGCGGAGTCTGAGCACGGCCTTAATGTCCAACTTTACACCTTTTTGGGCAAACTTGCAGCATCCGGCTTAGAAGTGAATCCACAGAAGTGTGCTGTGTTGAAGATCAAGATGGTACCAAAAGCCAAGAAGTGGTATGTGGATACAAGTAGTAAAACAGAAATAAATGGAGCGCAGGTGCAAGTATTGCGACCATTGACTATCTACAAGTACCTGGGGATGCATTTCTACTCATCTGGGAGGGAGAAGCCAAATATCCAATATCCAACAGTTAAGGGACAAATGAACATCATTGGATGAAGCTCCCCTAAAGCCACAACAGCGTATGTTTCTGCTGAATAAACATCTGATGCCTGGGATTATCCATACAATGGTGCTGGGTGGCGTTTGTCAAAACACCTTAAGAACATCGGACAAAATGATCAGACAGATTGTTAAAAAGTTGCTTAAGCTGCTGAAGGACACCCCTTCTGGTGTTTTCTATGCTCCAACAGCCGCTGGAGGGTTGGGATGTGTTTGTTTATCAACAAGAGTCCTTATATTACAGAAAAGTAGGTTGAATGCCTTTCATAACTCTGATGATCCTGTTATAATGGCTTTAGCCATTCATCCCAATACGATTAAAGCATTAAAATTTATTAGTAACAGCAGGATTAAGAATGTTGTGGTAACAACAAGGAGACAAGAATTAAAGGAGTGGAGGAATGCCATAGTGGGTTCTGTGAATGGAGTGGGTCTAAAGGAACATCATCTCGTCCCTCAAGTCCACAAGTGGATATCAAGTGGAACTGGCCTTATGAAAGGAGCTACATATATAGATGCTATAAAGATAAAGCATAATTTAATGCCTACTAGAATGTGGCATTCAAGGGGAGCTAGACAAATAAATACTACCTGTGATGGATGTCAACAAAACGAATGGCTAGGCCATCTCCTCCAGGTGTGTCCAAGACTCCATTGACAGCGAGTGCGCAGGCATGACAACATAGTTGATGCTATTGCATTGGATTGTACTGAAAAGAAGCATGCTATGGTGAAGGAGCCACATATACCTACTGCTGACGGTATACGAAAGCCTGATCTCATTATATGTGATGTGGAAAATAAGAAGGCTTTTGTGTTGGATGTCAGAATAGCGATTCAGATATATCAACTATGGCAGAACAACATCAACAGAAGGCTGCGTACTACTATACTGGGCAAATTCGAAACTGGACTGCAAGATGGGCGACTCAGCAGCTACACTTACATCATACACAGCAGGACAATGAGGAGTTGCCACAACTCTTCATTGTCCATAGAACCCGATAGTAGTATAACCGTTGGAACAGTGATTATAACCTGGAGAGGAGCGATGTCCCCTAAGTCATATACAATCCTGAATAAATATCTCAGGATTGGGTCGTCAAAGATCAAGCTATATAATATAAAGGCCTTGGAGGGATTGATATTACAGTGGAAAATGCACTCTCAGTGGGGGTGGCCTAAGAGCTGTTTAGCCCCATTGCTACAGATAACTGCATGATGGGAGCGGTGGCTTATGCTTTTTAGCCTCTCCAGAGAAGATTCTGCTGTGGGAGTGGAGGAGAAGACTAAAACACGGCCAGCCGTCCGAACCATTATTTTATGGTGGCACATTCCATCCACAGCTAAAAGGAAAAAAAAAATTGTTAGTAGCAATAGTAGAGGAATGGATGGGAAGATGTGGAGGAAGTGCGGTAAGTCTAAGGATAAGAAAAAGGAACTGACAAACAGAACACACTTGGGCTTAAGAAAAGGGAAAAAAAATAGCAAAGGAGGAGAAGAAAGGATCAGGTTAAAGCTCGAGTGTTCTGAAATTTGGAGCATTTGACACTCATAACTTAACCTGATTATTTCTCCTCCTCCTTTCCCTACCTCTTCTCCTTTCCTATTTTTTCCTTTTTCTTTCCTTGTTTTTCTTTCTTCTGCCCAAGTGTGTTCTGTATGTCAGTCCACCCCCACCCCCCCTGCATTTTAGTCCTACCCCTTGTGGGCCCTTAGCTCTCCTACAGTGCTCCTTTTTCTTGTCCTTAGATTGACTTCACTTCCACTATGTCTTCCCTCCATTCTTCTACTATTGCTACTACCTTTACTATTGCTTCCTGTTGCATACCCTGACCGGTATCAAAGGAGAGGTGGTTGGCTGACCACTGAGGTGCTGCTAAACGGTTGTTACCGGTGGCAGTACCCAGTGTGACATCATCACACTCAATGTTGGGGCTGTAGAACCGACTTCACTGAGTACTGACTACACCAGCTGGACTTAGTTTCTGGCTGGCTGCCTGGACTCAGTTCCTCGCAGGCTTCGATACTCAGTCTACTGAAGTTCCTCGCGGCTTAATGTTACTTGCAGACCTGTGGGACTCTCTACTCAGTCTGCTGAAGTTAGTTCCTCTGGCTTCGTTATGGACTACTCAGTCTGCTGACCTCATCACTGGCTGTTACCTGCGGATCTTACTCAGTCTGCTGATCAGTGTGGGTATCTTTTACCCAGCCTGCTGACTTCAGTTCCTCACAGGCTTGCTGGCCATTGGTCACTACCGCATACTGAGAGTCGTATATGACGGGAGTGTCGTGGAACGTAAGGAGTGTATCCCGTTACTTTGTGCTATTGTGTGTGACGTATGTGCCCAGCCTGCTGACTTCAGTTGCTTGCAGGTTTATGCTGGCCTCTTTGGTCACTTGCTGATCAGTGTGGGTGTAACACAGGGAGGATCATAACAAGTTACTTTGTATTGATATGGTGTCGTGTGACACGAGGAATATGGTCATGACAACTGTGTATTTGATCTTGTGTAATGTGACACAGAGGTGTGGCGTACGTGTTTGATATTGTGTAATGGGACACACAGAGTGTCGGGTAACACTGAAAGAAGTTAAGACTGCAGAAGTGTGTGAAACATAAGCGTGTCGTGAACCTGGAGTGTTAGTGTTATGTGATGCAGTGAACAGGAAGTATTGAGACTGAGTGTCATGACACAGAGAAAAGGGAGTATTGAGAAATAGTGTTATGACTTAGAGATGTCATAACACAAGAGACAAGGAAGTGTCATGGGACACGGTGATGGCGTGTCATGACACTGGGGTTGGTTGTCATGTTGACACGGAGATGGCAGCGACACGTGACATTGAACACTATGGGGTCATGACTGTTACTTTGAAATTTGATGTGTAGTCGTGTGACTTGAAGAATTATGACCTGAAATAATGTAGTATGTTTCTTTTATATGTACCAAAGAGATAATACTGTGATAATTATGTACCAAAGAAAACTATACTCTTATTATAATTTACTAGTAAAGCTTTAAAATAGTCGGTGTTTTATACTCCCGGATATATTCTTATTACAGTTCTGGTGATGGGCTAATAAAAATTATATGATATCAACACAGGCTGAATTTGGTCTTTGCCCCTAGAAAGCTTAATCACCAGAATTGTAATATTGCAATACTTCCCTTCACTCCCCTTTCTCTCTTGTGCCACTAAACTACTCTCCCTGCTTTCTGCTACCACTCTTTCTTCTACTACTTCCACTACCTTCCTTACCACTATCACTGCTTCCTCTTCCTCCTCTCTTGTTCCCGTCCGTGTCCTGCTCACCTATATATACTGGCTACCTCACCCTTTTCTGTAAATGGTCCAAGTCGGACCAAAACGTGGTAAGCTCCTCTCTCTCGTGTGCGGGTTATTTGTGTATTGTTCCAGTCACTGTATTATGCCTTTTTGTTCTTGTCAGTTATTGCTTGTATCGCTGCAAAAGTCTCTTTTCTATCTACCATGATTGTTGTTACCAGCCACCCTCTTCCCCCCTAATAGTTTTTTATATGGAAGATTTTCTGTCATTGTTTAAGAAGGTGGCCAGAAAGTTATGTTTTGAAATTTTTTTAATTTTGTTTTCTCTTCATCCCTGTCTTCTCTCTTGCAGATATGTGTGCGAGCAGGAGTTTTTCATGGGAGTGATGCGTTGTGTGTCATTCGTGAGACACAGTATGTGACCGGACACAACCCTTCATGGGGTGAATGGATCCAATTTGACCTGCCCATTCAGGAAATTCCTCGTGGGGCAAAACTCTGCCTGTCAGTGTGCTCTGAGCGGCGACACACAGACAAGAAGAAGAAAAAGGAAATGGTAAATTGATCTTCTTGTCTGCAAACCAGGAATTCATAGTCATTGGTTAACTTGTTTAAAAACAGGTGTCATAGTATTATGGAGTGCAAACCTGTTTTGTGCTAGCAATCTTTGACTGTGTTTGGTTAGCCCATGGCTGGGCTCTGGGGGTAGAAAGACTCTTCAAACTTATCAAAAGTAAAGGAGGAGGACACATTGAACATAGCTACAAAATGTGGTTTACCTTTAGAAAATAATTGTTATAAGCCCTTTCGTAGTGCATAGGATACATTACTGGAAATTGGTGATATAGAAAAGGAAGAACGTGTGGGAGAAATAAGGTTACGTTCTAGACATTCCAAATTTATCAAAGTGATTTCTTTTTGAATAATCTGCTAGGTACAAAGTATTGCTGTTCATCGTACCTTACACTGTAGTTGGTGTATGTTGGTAGGGATGTGCATGGAGTGCTGAGCATGCACTGTAATTAAAGATTTCTTTCTTTCTTAAATAACCCACACATGTAACTTTATGCTTCAGCACTTATGAAGTGTACTTTGCATATATGCACAGTGATATATGAAAGTGGTTACAACACCTCATCATGTAGCATTAATTATCATATTTACAGCACATATTAGCAGGATAACATTTATGAAGGGATTCAAGGAAACCAGTTAGCCAGACTTGAGTCCTGGAGGTGAAGAGTACGGTGCCTGCACTCTGCAGAAAGTGTGAGGATGTAACAGTTTAGAGAGTTATCCGAGAAAACAAACCACAGAGCTGGTGCGCCTGGAATTTTACGACTCGCTTGCCGTTTGTACAAACCCCACATGTTCCATGGTTTGCTATTAATGACAGTGAAAGAGTTTTCTGTTGTTTTTGGGTCGCCCTTCCATGGTGGGAGATGTCCAGTGTGTATAGTATAGCTAGAATAAGAGGAAAAGGAATGATTAAATATAATGAAACTACTACTAGTCAGGAATTAGGACAGGTGGAAAAAAATCTTACCTCCAGTGACCTAAGTTCGAAGGCAGAATACTGACAGAGTAATACAAAGACATGAGATTTTTCAAGCTTAACTTTTCACTCAAAGTAGAGATTTTTCAGTACATAAATAACTAATACATTGTCCAAATCAGATCAAAACGTTGTTATAAGTTTCTTCATCCTATGTGAAGCTTATTTGTGTAATGTTCCAGTCACGGTATTGTGCCTTTTTATTCTGAAGAGCCTTTTCAAGCTTTGAGCAAAATGTTGTGCAACAGAGGCTTAATCTACTATCTCAATGTATTATTCCAATAGATTATTAGCATTTACTTTGTTTTTTTTCAACAAGTCGGCCATCTCACACCGAGGCAGGGTGACCCAAAAAGAAAGAAAAATCCCCAAAAAGAAAATACTTTCATCATCATTCAACACACTTTCACCTCACTCATACATAATCACTGTCTTTGCAGAGGCACTCAGATACGAAGTTGAGAATAAGTCCCTCCCAGCTGTCACTATCCCAGACCCCTCCTTTAAAGTGCAGGCATTGTACTTCCCATTTCCAGGACTCAAGTCCAACTAAATCAATTAACTGGTTTCCCTGAATCCCTTCACAAAATGTTACCCTGCTCACACTCTAACATCTCGTCAGGTCCCAAAAACCATTCGTCTCCATTCACTCCTATCTAACACGCTCACACATGCTTGCTGGAAGTCCAAGCCCCTTGCCCACAAAACCTCCTTTACCCCCTCCCTCCAACCTTTTCTAGGATGACCCCTACCCTGCCTACCTTCCCCTACAGATTTATACGCTCTCCAAGTCATTCTACTTTGATCCATTCTCTCTAAGTGACCAAACCACCTCAACAACACCTCTTCAGCCCTCTGACAAATACTTTTTAGTAACTCCTCACCTTCTCCTAATTTCCACATTCCGAATTTTCTGCATAATATTTACACCACACATTGCCCTTAGACAGGACATCTCCACTGCCTCCAGCCTCCTCCTCGCTGCAGCATTTGCAACCCATGCTTCACACCCATATAAGAGTGTTGGTATCACTATACTTTCGTACATTCCCTTCTTTACCTCCATGGATAACGTTTTTTGTCTCCACAGATACCTCAACGCACCACTCACCTTTTTTCCTTCATCAATTCTATGGTTAACCTCATCCTTCATAAACCCATCCGCTGACATGTCAACTCCCAAATATCTGAAAACATTTACTTCTTCCATAATCCCTCTCTCCAATGTGATATCCAATTTTTCTTTATTTAAATCGTTTGATACCCTCATCACCTTACTCTTATCTATGTTCACTTTCAACTTTCTACCTTTACACACCCTCCCAAACTCGTCCACTAACCTTTGCAACTTTTCTTTAGAATCTCCCCAACACCCTAGCATATACTTCTTTTACAACCCCATCTATAAATATATTAAACAACCATGGTGACCTTACACATTCCTGTCTAAGACCTACTTTTACCGGGAAGTAATCTCCCTCTCTCCTACACACCCTAACCTGAGCCTCACTATCCTCATAAAAACTCTTTACAGCCTTCAGTAACTTACTACCTATTCCATACACTTGCAACATTTGCCACATTGCTCCCCTATCCACTCTATCATATGCCTTTTCTAAATCCAAAAATGCAATGAAAACTTCTCTACCTTTATCTAAAATGCCGGGAACAATGGGCTAGTAACCCCTTTTCCTGTATAGCTTACTAAAAAGAAAAAGAAGAAAACCGTCAAAGTGGGATGTTTGAATATGCGTGGATGTTGTGCGAATGATAAAAAAGAGATGATTGTAGATGTCATGAATGAAAAGAAGCTGGATGTCCTGGCTTTAAGTGAGACAAAGCTGAAGGGGGTAGGAGAGTTTCAGTGGGGAGAAATAAATGGGATTAGGTCAGGGGTTTCAAATAGAGTTAGAGCTAAAGAAGGAGTGGCAATAATGTTGAATAATCAGTTATGGCAGGTAAAGAGGGAATATAAATGTATAAATTCAAGGATTATGTGGAGTAAAATAAAGGTTGGATGTGAAAAGTGGGTTATAGTAAGTGTTTATGCACCTGGAGAAGAGAGAAGTGTAGAGGAGAGAGAGATTTTGGGAAATGTTGAGTGAGTGTGTGGGGAGTTTTGAACCAAGTGAGAGAGTTATTGTGGTTGGGGATCTTAATGCTAAAGTGGGTAAAAATGTTGTGGAGGGAGTAGCAGGTAAATTTGGGGTGCCAGGGGTAAATGTAAATGGGGAACCATTAATTGAGCTATGTGTAAAAAGAGGTTTGGTAATAAGTAATACATATTTTATAAAAAAGAGGATAAATAAATATACAAGGTATGATATAGCACGTAAGGAAAGTAGTTTGTTAGATTATGTATTGATGGATAAAAGGTTGATGGGTAGGATTCAGGATGTACATGTTTATAGAGGGGCAACAGATATATCGGATCATTATTTGGTTGTAGCTACAGTTAGAGTAAAAGGTAGATGGGACAAAAATAAAATGGCAACAGCAAGTAAGAGAGAGGTAAAAGTGTATAAATTAAGGGAGGAGGAAGTTAGGGTGAGATATAAGCAACTATTGGCAGAAAGGTGGGCTACTGCAAGTATGAGTAGTGGGGAATTGAAGAGAGTTGGGATAATTTTAAAAATGCAGTATTAGAATGTGGGGCAGAAGTTTGTGGCTATAGGAGGGTGGGTGCAGGAGGAAAGAGGAGTGAGTGGTGGAATGAAGAAGTAAAGGGTGTGATAAAAGAGAAAAAGGTAGCTTATGAGAGGTTTTTACAAAACAGATGTGTTAATAGAAGAGTAGAGTATATGGAGAGTAAAAGAAAGGTGAAGAGAGTGGTGAGAGAGTGCAAAAAAAGAGCAGGTGAAAGAATGGGAGAGGCTCTGTCAAAAATTTTTGCGGAAAACAATAAAAAATTTTGGAGTGAGATAAACAAGGTAAGAAAGCCTAAGGAACGAATGGATTTGTCAGTTAAAAACAGAGTAGGGGAGTTAGTAGATGGGGAGCTGGAGGTATTGGGTAGATGGCGGGAATATTTTGAGGAACTTTTAAATGTCGATGAAAAAAGGAGCGGTAATTTCATGTACTGGCCAGGGAGGTACAACATTGTTTAGGAGTGAAGAAGAGCAGGATGTGAGTGTGGGGAGGTGCGTGAGGCATTACATAGAATGAAAGGGGGTAAAGCAGCTGGAACTGATGGGATCATGACAGAAATGTTAAAAGCAGGGGGGGGATATAGTGCTGAAGTGGTTGGTACTTTTGTTTAATAAATGTATGAAAGAGGGGAAGGTACCTAGGGATTGGCAGAGAGCATGTATAGTTCCTTTATATAAAGGGAAGGGGATAAAAGAGAGTGTAAAATTGTAGGGGAATAAGTTTATTGAGTATACCAGGTAAAGTGTATGGCAGGGTTATTATTGAAAGAATTAGAGCTAAGACAGAGAGTAGGATTGCAGATGAGCAAGGAGGCTTTAGAGTAGGTAGGGGATGTGTAGATCAAGTGTTTACAGTGAAGCATATATGTGAACAGTATTTAGATAAAGGTAGAGAAGTTTTCATTGCATTTATGGATTTAGAAAAGGCATATGATAGAGTGGATAGGGGAGCAATGTGGCAAATGTTGCAAGTGTATGGAATAGGTAGTAAGTTACTGAAGGCTGTAAAGAGTTTTTATGAGGATAGTGAGGCTCAGGTTAGGGTGTTTAGGAGAGGGAGATTACTTCCCGGTAAAAGTAGGTCTTAGACAGGGATGTGTAATGTCACCATGGTTGTTTAATATATTTATAAATGGTGTTGTAAAAGAAGTAAATGCTAGGGTGTTGGGGAGAGGGGTGGGATTAAATTATGGGGAATTAAATGCACAATTGGAGTTGACACAGTTACTTTTTGCTGATGATACTGTGCTTATGGGAGATTCTAAAGAAAAGTTGCAAAGGTTAGTGGACGAGTTTGGGAGCGTGTGTAAAGGTAGAAAGTTGAAAGTGAACATAGATAAGAGTAAGGTGATGAGGGTATCAAACGATTTAAATAAAGAAAAATTGGATATCACATTGGAGAGAGGGATTATGGCAGAAGTAAATATTTTCAGATATTTGGGAGTTGACGTGTCAGCGAATGGGTTTATGAAGGATGAGGTTAACCATAGAATTGATGAAGGAAAAAAGGTGAGTGGTGCGTTGAGGTATCTGTGGAGACAAAAAACGTTATCCATAGAGGAAAAGTAGGGAATGTACGAAAGTATAGTGGTACCAACACTCTTATGTGGGTATGAAGCATGGGTTGCAAATGCTGCAGCGAGGAGGAGGCTGGAGGCAGTGGAGATGTCCTGTCTAAGGGCAATGTGTGGTGTAAATATTATGCAGAAAATTCGGAACGTGGAAATTAGGAGAAGGTGAGGAGTTACTAAAAAGTATTTGTCAGAGGGCTGAAGAGGTGTTGTTGAGGTGGTTTGGTCACTTAGAGAGAATGGATCAAAGTAGAATGACTTGGAGAGCGTATAAATCTGTAGGGGAAGGTAGGCAGGGTAGGGGTCATCCTAGAAAAGGTTGGAGGGAGGGGTAAAGGAGGTTTTGTGGGCAAGGGGCTTGGACTTCCAGCAAGCATGTGTGAGCGTGTTAGATAGGAGTGAATGGAGACGAATGGTTTTTGGGACATGACGATCTGTTGGAGTGTGAGCAGGGTAACATTTTGTGAAGGGATTCAGGGAAACCAGTTAATTGATTTAGTTGGACTTGAGTCTTGGAAATGGGAAGTACAATGCCTGCACTTTAAAGGAGGGGTCTGGGATAGTGACAGCTGGGAGGGACTATTCTCAGCTGTTGTATCTGAGCCCCTCTGCAAAGACAGTGATTATGTATGAGTGTGGTGAAAGTATTGAATGATGATGAAAGTATTTTCTTTTTGGGGATTTTCTTTCTTTTTGGGTCACCCTGCCTCGGTGGGAGACGGCCGACTTGTTGAAAAAAAAAAATATATATGCTTCACTGTAAACACTTGATCTACACATTCCCTACCCACTCTAAAGCCTCCTTGCTCATCTGCAATCCTACTCTCTGTCTTACCTCTAATTCTTTCAATAATAACCCTGCCATACACTTTACCTGGTATACTCAGTAAACTTTTTTTTTTTTCAACAAGTCGGCCGTCTCCCACCGAGGCAGGGTGACCCAAAAAGAAAGAAAATCCCCAAAAAGAAAATACTTTCATCATCATTCAATACTTTCACCACACTCATACATAATCACTATCTTTGCAGAGGGACTCAGATACGACAGCTGAGAATAAGTCCCTCCCAGCTGTCACTATCCCAGACCCCTCCTTTAAAGTGCAGGCATTGTACTTCCCATTTCCAGGACTCAAGTCCAACTAAATCAATTAACTGGTTTCCCTGAATCCCTTCACAAAATGTTACCCTGCTCACACTCCAACAGATCGTCATGTCCCAAAAACCATTCGTCTCCATTCACTCCTATCTAACACGCTCACACATGCTTGCTGGAAGTCCAAGCCCCTCGCCCACAAAACCTCCTTTACCCCCTCCCTCCAACCTTTTCTAGGATGACCTCTACCCTGCCTTCCTTCCCCTATAGATTTATACGCTCTCCAAGTCATTCTACTTTGATCCATTCTCTCTAAATGACTAAACCACCTCAACAATCCCTCTTCAGCCCTCTGACAAATACTTTTAGTAACTCCACACCTTCTCCTAATTTCCACATTCCGAATATTCTGCATAATATTTACACCACACATTGCCCTTAGACAGGACATCTCCACTGCCTCCAGCCTCCTTCTCACTGCAGCATTTGCAACCCATGCTTCACACCCATATAAGAGTGTTGGTACCACTATACTTTCGTACATTCCCTTCTTTGCCTCCATGAATAACGTTTTTTGTCTCCACAGATACCTCAACACACTACTCACCTTTTTTAATTCATCAATTCTATGGTTAACCTCATCCTTCATAAACCCATCCGCTGACACGTCAACTCCCAAATATCTGAAAACCTTTACTTCTTCCATAATCCCTCTCTCCAATGTGATATCCAATTTTTCTTTATTTAAATCGTTTGATACCCTCATCACCTTACTCTTATCTATGTTCACTTTCAACTTTCTACCTTTACACACTCTCCCAAACTCGTCCACTAACCTTTGCAACTTTTCTTTAGAATCTCCCATAAGCACAGTATCATCAGCAAAAAGTAACTGTGTCAACTCCCATTTTGCATTTAATTCCCCATAATTTAATCCCACCCCTCTCCCCAACACCCTAGCATTTACTTCTTTTACAACCCCATTTATAAATATATTAAACAACCATGGTGACATTCCCCTATAATTCTTACACTCTCTTTTATCCCCCTTCCCTTTATATAAAGGAACTATACATGCTCTCTGCCAATCCCTAGGTACCCTCCCTTGTTTCATACATTTCTTAAACAAAAATACCAACCACTCCAACACTATTTTCCCCCCTGCTTTTAACATTTCTGTCATGATCCCGTCAGTTCCAGCTGCTTTACCCCCTTTCATTCTACGTAATGCCTCACGCACCTCCCCCACACTCACATCCTGCTCTTCTTCACTTTACTTTCTTACTGTAATGAAGAGATGACAGATTTTAAAATTTGATCATTTAATATTTTATTGTAATAATGAAAAAATTTTTATTGAAGGAACATTTCATGGTGGCCTGGGGTAACATCAGCCTGTTTGACTTCCGTAATCAACTTGTGCACGAGAGAGTCTCCATTGCCATGCTGCTGCCATCCAAAGGCTACGAAGGACTCCTGAACCCTCTTGGAACCACAAGTATAGTGATGCCAAATAATGTTTATGTTCAGCACTTGCTTTGTAGACTGTTATTTATCCATCGGGTAGAATACTACAGTGGCCAGGTGCTCCTTGACTTATGATGGGGTTACTTTCCAATGAACCTATCGTAAGCCATAAATATCATAAGTTGAAAATATCATAAGTCAAAAATATCGTAAGTCAAAAACATTGTAAGTTGAAAATATCGTAAGTCAAAAACATCATATTGTAAGTCAGAAACATTGTAAGGAAAAAAATATCATTAGTCAAATATGAATACAATCGAACCTCAGTTTTTGTCATTAATTCGTTCCAGAAAGTCTGATGAAAGCCAAATTCAACGAAAACTAAAGCAATATTTCCCATAAGAAATACAATGTAAATCCAATTAATCCATTCCAGACACCCAAAAGTATTAACAAAAAGTAAATTTTATAGAGAATAACTATAGTTTTACATACAGAAAACAATGAGAAATAAATATAAATGACTAATGAAATGGATAAATGAACATTTAACATCACTTTTACCTTTATTGAAGACTCTTGTTGGCGTATGGAAGACGGCAAGGAGGGGAGAGGTTATTGTTTGGAAGGGAAATCCCCTTCCATAAGGACTTCAGGTATCAAGTCCCTATCCAGGGTTACTTCCCGTCTTTGTCTTTTACTGGCACTGGATCCCTGTCGCACAAAAAATCTGTCCAGAGAGGTCAGTTTCTGGCGTCTCTTTAAGATTTGCCTAAAATGGGACAAGGCATTGTCATTGAACATGTTGCAGACACAGCTTGCAACAGCTTTGTTAGGGTGATATTTCTCCACAAAACTTTGCAACTCGCTCCACTTTGCACACGTTCTTAATCACTGAAGAAGGCACATTTTCCCCTCTCTCTTCCTCCTCCTCTTGAATTATATTGTGTTTCTCACCTTCTTTTATCAAAGGGCTGGCACTCGGAACTTTCTTTGGCCCCATGGTGGCTTGTTTAGCAGTCACACTCGATAAACAAGCACAAAAAACAATGGATTATTACGAAATGTTTCGGATGAACGCGCAGGGTAATGCTCACTCAACGAGAAACAAAGCCAGGCTGACTCAGAACGCGTGGGATGCTTTGTGTGGGCGTGGGCAGGTGGACACATTTGGTACGGTGGACTGACAAAAACCGAGGTAATGAACGAAAACTGGGAAAAAAATTTTGATGAAAAAAGTTGTTGAAAACCAAATTTGACGAAAACCAGGGAAAACGAAAACCGAGGTTCCACTGTATGCTAAATAAGTAAATAAATAACTACTGTCATTGACTAAATAAATAAACAATTACTGTAACTAAATACCAGTATTGAAAAATAAATAATGAATGCAAGTTACTGACTTACCGCCTTCATGCTGGGTAATTATCCTAAGTTTCATCGAAAAAGTAATTGCCTTTGCATCATTGTAAAGTCAGAATATCGTAAACCGAACCATCGTAAGTAGAGGAGCACCTGTACTTCAGTGTTTTTTTTTTTTATTATTATTATTAACACATCAGCCATCTCCCACCAAGGCAGGGTGTCCCGAAAAAGAAAAACTTTCACCACCATTCACTCCATCGCTATCTTGTAAGAGGCACACTTACACTAAAGTTATAAAACTGAAACATTAACATCCCTCCTTCAGAGTGCAGCAGATACTGTATTTCACATCTCCAGGACTCAAGTCCAGCCTGCTGGTTTCCCTGAATCCCTGTACACTTCAGTGTACAGGCACCAATAAGGCTCTTTAACCCTTTGGGGGTCGGTGCCGTACTAGTACGTTTTACGAGCAGGGGTTGGTGCCGTACTAGTACGCCCAAATTCTAGCGGCCTCAATTTAAGCAGAAAACGTCTGGTAGGCATACATATGAAAGAATGGGTCTGTGTGGTCAGTGTGTGCAGTATAAAAAAAATCCTGCAGTACACACTGCATAATGAGAGAAAAAAACTGACCTTTTTTTTTATTAAAACAGCGACTTTGCAGTCGATTTTCGTATGGTTTTTATTGATGTATTCTCGTTTTCTTGGTCTCATGTGATAGAATGGAAGATATATTACAGAAATAGAGATGATTTTGATTGGTATGACAATGACAAGTACCTTGAAATTGAGCTCAAAGTAGCGAAAATGTTCGATTTTTGACGATGTTCAAGAGTAAACAAATCACACCATGCCTCCAAACACATCAACTGGCGAGTCTTATATTCATGCACAAGTGCTCTGATATTATTTATACCATTTTTACAATGATGCAGTTGTATACATAACAGAAAATCTTCTATTTTTTGTGAGAATAAAAATTCAAAATGAAAAGCAAAAGTAATGGAACAGGGGCCTGGAGACGTGACTAATGAACAGAGAACATGTTATTTTAGTGCCAGGAATGTCTGCCTTGTTTACTCTGGACCCTATTTTGAAATTGGCATCGTTTGAAATTTGTGTGAAATTGGAAAATTGCCATTTTCTGACCACTATTTTGGGTAGATGAAATTGGTAAATAGGCGGTTTCTTGTACTCAATCGATAGAAGAAATGGAGTTCTAGCGAAATAGCTATAATTTTAGGAGACTGATACATTGGAATTTGTTGAAAATAGGGCTCAAAGTGGGCAAAATCGCCGATGCGTAAGTGTCATGGCTACCGCTAACTTCACGAAAGCATAATTTCGTTAGTTTTCGATCAAATTTCATAATTTTGGTGGCGTTATGATCGGAAAAGGATTCTCTATCATTTCATAAGAAAAAATTAATTTATTTTTTTTCCAAAAAAATTTCGACCCCAGGAACACTTTCCTGAGAAGGCCTGTCGACCCCCAAAGGGTTAATGTCATGTTAGAAATCCGAATCATCCTACTGACTGGTCCTCTGCTAAAACTGTCTACCCTTCTAGCCTTCACAGACACTGGCTTGTTGAAGCATCACTTATATACAGTATACTTATGTTCCCTTCTAGCCTTCACAGACACTGGCTTGTTGAAGCATCACTTATATACAGTATACTTATGTTCCCTTCTAGCCTTCACAGACACTGGCTTGTTGAAGCATCACTTATACAGTATACTTATGTTCAGTGGGATCCTGATTTTCATTTGTTTGCAAGTAGACGTGTAATTTTAATCATAGTTTCTAAAACAGAGAAAAGGGGAGGGATTTATAGGTCTGTATTCTGGTAGTATAGCATGTCAGGTGTGTGTGTGCTGGCACATAGCACCTGTGTGTGTGTTACAAATGTGTTGTGTGGTGGTGGTGTGGAGGGTGAGGTGAGTATGCTGGCACATAGCACCTGTGTGTGTGTTACTAATGTGTTGTGTGGTGGTGGTGTGGAGGGTGAGGTGAGTATACTGGCACATAGCACCTGTGTGTGTGTTACTAATGTGTTGTGTGGTGGTGGGGTTGAGGGTTAGGTGAGTATACTGGCACATAGCACCTGTGTGTGTGTTACTAATGTGTAGTGTGGTGGTGGGGTGGAGGGTTAGGTGAGTATGCTGGCACATAGCACCTGTGTGTGTGTTACTAATGTGTTGTGTGGTAGTGGTGTGGAGGGTGAGGTGAGTATGCTGGCACATAGCACCTGTGTGTGTGTTACTAATGTGTTGTGTGGGAGTGGTGTTGAGGGTGAGGTGAGTATGCTGGCACATAACACCTGTGTGTGTGTTACTAATGTGTTGTCTGGTGGTGGTGTGGAGGGTGAGGTGAGTATGATGGCACATAGCACCTGTTTGTGTGTTACTAATGTGTTGTCTGGTGGTGTGGAGGGTGAGGTGAGTATGCTGGCACACTCATGAACTAACAGAGTATTGGATCCATATGTATAGATATACTTGTACATCCATTTTGTCACATAATTACTGGATGTTGCATACACCGTACATTGGAGTGAGTGGAGGCAAGTGGTTTTTTGTAACATGATGTGCTGTTGGAGTGTGAACAAGGCAACATTTGTGAATAGATTCTGGGAAACCGGTTAGGCAGACTTGAGTCCTGGAGGTGGAAAGTACAGTACCTGTACTCTGTGGGAGGGGTGGGAATGATGTTCGGAGAGTCATCTGAGCTGTGATGTGAATGACCGTGTTTTTTTGCATCACCTCGCTATAGTGGGAGATGGAGGTGGGAAGTACAATGCCTGCACTCTAAAGGAGGGTTTGGGATATTTGCTGTTTGGAGGGACATCTAAACTTTCATATCTGCACGCCTCTGGCAAGACAGTGATAGTGTGAATGATGGTGAAAGTGTTTCATTTTTGGGTCACCTGCCTCAGTGGGAGATGACCAGTGTGTTAAAAAAACTATCTAAATGGAAAAGTGGAAAAAATTCTTCCTCAATTGGCCATGCATGTCTTAGGAGGCAACTAAAATGCTGGGAGCAAGGGGCTAGTAGCCCCTTCTCCTTTATCAGTTATTAAATATAAAAAGAAGAAAAACTTTCATTTCTTGTTTTTGGGTGACCCTGCCTCTGTAGGAAATGGCAAGTGTGTTAAAAATAATAATAATAATACAGTGGACCCCGGTTTATGATAGTCTCCAAACTCGCCCTTTTATGTAAGTTTATTTTTGTAAGTGTATTTTTTGGGGTCTAAAAGGACTAAGCTAATTTACATTATTCCTTATGGGAATAAATTCGTTCGGTAATGGCACTTGAACAGCCTTCTTGAACGAAAAAATGACATAATCCGGGGGTCCACTGTAATAATAATAATCAGTTACCATTCACAGAGGGTTTACTGACCTCGAGAGCTAAGTTTTGAACTCTTAGAGGGCATGTAACAACGATTAAAGACAACTTTTAAAAGCTGTTATAGCCCAAGTTTACTTGATGACCTTCACTGCAGGACACACACTGGGCGGTGACACCACCTGCCTGGAAGTGGGCTTTGAACGACGTTTTAACCAGAATGTGACATTCCCTGACGCCCAACAGATGGAGGACTATGCTCGCTACATCATCAAGTTGGAAGGCACTAGCCATGAGGTGAGACATGAGATATATACATTAATGAGGTGAGAATTATAAGATATACAGGTTAATAAGGTGAGACTTATAAGATATACAGGTTAATGAGGTGAGAATTATAAGATGTACAGGTTAATGAGGTGATAATTGTAATATACACAAGTTAATGAGGTGAGAATTATAATATACATAGGTTAATGAGGTGAGAATTATAATATATGCAGGTTAATGAGGTGAGAATTATGATATATACAGGTTAATGAGGAGTGGCTTTCACTGAACCATCTCTTCAGTTGTTTCATGGAGGTGGGAAATATGGTTTGGTTGTTGGGATCATAATAGGAAAGGTAAACTTCAGGTTACAGGAGAGTCCCACATACGCAGCATCCTCTTTTTGGCATTTCATGTTTTCATTGGCTTTCAATTGAACTATTGTTCGATATGTTCGGTGATTTTACCAATTTTCCACTGTTTTTGTCATTTTCATACAACTGTTGCATAAGTGAAGGACAACTGGCGCCATATTTTAAGGTAAGTATTGTATGTAGTTTTTTTTTTTTTTTGCACTTAATATATGATAGGGTAAACATGTTATCAGGCATTTTAGACACATTCAATAATATAAGAAAAAGCTCTTTTCCACCCGCTGGCAATTTTCGCTTACCGTACGGGGTCGGGAACCTAAGAGCCTGTACATTATGTAACTATGGAGATGTGTGTGTAGTTACCTGTTTGGTATCTGCAAAAGTAATGTTGCCATAATATTCTTATGGCATTATGCATTTTTTATTTCAATTATGATTAATAGTGTTTACATCATCTGTTTGGATTTTTTTTTTTGGGGTGTGTGATTGATTATTTGTACTTACAAGATAGAGGTGGGTAGTACAGTGTCTGCACTCTGAAGGATGGGTGGAGGTGGGAAGTACAGTGTCTGAACTCTGAAGGATGGGTGGAGGTGTGGGTAGTATAGTGTCTGCACTCTGAAGGAGGGGTGGAGGTGGGTAGTACAGTGTCTGCACTGAAGGAGGGGTGGAGGTGGAAAGTACAGTGCCTGCACTCTGAAGGAGGGGTGGAGGTGGGTAGTACAGTGTCTGCACTCTGAAGGAGGGGTGGAGGTGGGTAGTACAGTGTCTGCACTCTGAAGGATGGGTGGAGGTGGGAAGTACAGTGTCTGCACTCTGAAGGAGGGGTGAAGGGGGGTAGTACAGTGTTTGCACTCTGAAGGATGGGTGGAGGTGGGAAGTACAGTGTCTGCACTTTGAAGGAGGGCTGGAGGTGGGTAGTACAGTGTCTGCACTCTGAAGGAGGGGTGGAGGTGGGTAGTACAGTGTCTGCACTCTGAAGGAGGGGTGGAGGTGGGTAGTACAGTGTCTGCACTCTGAAGGAGGGGTGGAGGTGGGAAATACAGTGTCTGCACTCTGAAGGAGGGCTGGAGGTGGGAAACATGAAATTGTTTACAGCCAAGTTCTGGCAGATTGTTTCTTTGGTTGAGTGGTGAGCAAACAGTTGACTACCGAATGATTTGTTTTACCGAACAAAGCGTTTGAATACTGAATTCTTCAAGTACGGAGCTGTTCGAGTACTGAGATTCCACTGTATTACTTTTTTGGAGGGACATCTGAACTGTCGTATCTTTGCGTGTTTCATAAGACAGTGATGGTATGACTGATGATGAAAGTGTTTCATTTTTGAGTTACCCTACTTCACTGGGAGATAATCAGTGTATTAAAAAGAAAATCTTTACCGCAGTATACAGGTAATGTAGTTTACATGTAATAAAATACTGTTAGGCACAAAAGAAAGCCACTAACATGTGGTGTATTTTAGGAAGACTAATACTAATGCTTAAACACTACTTAAGAACTAGACAAATGTTATCAAGTAGGGGTTTTTTAAATGTACAAAAAAGAGAGGTAGCTAAATGAACAATGGTACAATTTTAAGTATGTATTAATACTTCAAGCTGATTCAGTGATCTTCAGTTAAGCGGGATTTATTTAATGTTGTTGTGTCTGACACAAACTTCTTCCAGTCAAATTGTTGTGTTTATAAAGTTGTCAGCTTGCACACTACTGCCTTTTGTACTGATTCCCATATTTGACTAATCAGCAGAAAATAAGAGCACTGAACACAGACTCTTTTCTCCCAGTGATATAATGAAGTAAACTACAAAATATTCATGATTTTAGCTGAAACATTTTAATTAGGCACTGAACAAGTAGTTACACGACGGATAGAATTGCTTAATGGGCTAATAAATAGTAAGAATGGCAGCCTTCTTATTCTTTTCACCCTTTATAAAAGTCTTCTCCATCCTCATAATGAATATAGCTCTCATAGATAGGGGTTTCCTCCATGGGGATGTGGAGAAGAATCCTTCCTTCATAAGCCATGCATGTCATAAGAGGCAACTATAGTGCTGGCAGGAAGGAGCTAGTAACCCCTTCTGTATACATTACTAAATGTAATATGAAGAATGACTTGATACTAGTGAAGGACTCTTGAACTAATGAATTTGAGTTTACTTATGGATAGTTTCAGAGCTCCTCACCACCTCAACTTGGTCCTAGACCATGTCTCCTTGTTGGTGCTTTATCAGTTAGGCTTTTGGTGTTTGTTTCATGCAGTAACATATTGATTTTGTGTTTCTCATAGGCTGTGTATTCTCTCAACAGGACACCGACAAGTCTTCTGCTGACGTGTTTAAGATTCAGAGGATAGCAGAGCGTGACCCACTGTGTGAGTTGAGCGAGGAGGACAAGGAGTTCTTATGGTCACGACGAAGACTCTGTCTCTCTGTACCTGACTCACTTCCCAGACTCCTCGATGCTGTGAAGTGGTCATGGAGGGATCACGTCAGTCAGGTAAGACTCACCAAGGAATTGTGACTTCAAAAAGAGAGATTACCTGGAAATTGGAGCTATTCTCCTCTTGCTCCAATCACGTCTGATTATCTAAACAGTTTATGAAACAAATAACTCACACATAAGAGAGAGCAGCTTATGATTCTCCTGTGGGCGGGTTATTTGTGCATTGTTCCAGTCACGGTATTGTGCCTTTTAGTTCTTTCTTCACTGTGTACAATACTTGTGAGTTTAGTGCTTCCATGTGTTTCATATAATAATAAGGAACTGTCATTTGAGGAGAGAACTCATTTTCAAGATTTCCTAAATTATCATATGATAAGAGATTTTATAAATATTGAAAGACTCCCATCTGACATTCTTCATTCATTGAGTGATGCTTCACTGATTTACAAGTCTTGTGCTAATCATTGATCTTTGCACAATACACAAATAAACTGCACGTACGAGAAAGAAAATTCTGATGACGTTTTGGTCCGACTTGGATTATTAACTTGCCACACACTAACACATGAAGGAAAGGGAGCCAGTATGTATATATATGAGAGGAGGACAGATGGGAGAAAGAGAGGAGGAAGAAGACAAAAAAAGGAAGTGGAGATAGTCTTTGATTTACCATACAGTTTAGGTAAAATCTTTAATAATATTAGTGATGATAATCTTTCATCACTTCTAAAGTCACATCTTCTTTCAATAAACCGACTGTATCCCACCAAGGCTGGATGGTCCAAAAAGAAAAACCAAAGTTTCTCTTTTTTAAATTTAGTAACATATGCAGGAGAAGGGGTTACTAGCCCCTTGCTCCTGGTATTTTGTCGCCTCCTACGACGCGCATGGCTTACAGAGGAAGAATTCTGTTCCACTTTCCCATGGACATAAGAGGAAATAAACAAGAACAAGAACTAGTAAGAAAATAGAAGAATAACCAGAGGGGTGTGTATATATATATATGCTTGTACATGCATGTGTAGTGTGACCTAAGTGTAAGTAGAAGTAGCAAGACGTACCTCAAACCTTGCATGTTTATGAGACAGAAAAAAGACACCAGCAATCCTACCATCATGTAAAACAATTACAGACTTCCGTTTTACACTCGGCAGGACGGTAGTACCTCTTAGTCTCATTGGTTAGATATTTTACAGAAGACAAATATTTGCTGACTGATGGCAAGTAAACATTACAAGCTTGTACTCACATTCAGTATACTGGTGCTCCACAAGTTAAAATGGGGCTACATTCCAGTGAACCCAGTGTAAGTCAAATATGAATATTATTTTTTTTTTTTTTTTTCAACAAGTCGGCCGTCTCCCACCGAGGCAGGGTGACCCAAAAAGAAAGAAAATCCCCAAAAAGAAAATACCTTCATCATCATTCAACACTTTCACCACACTCATACATAATCAATGTCTTTGCAGAGGAGCTCAGATACGACAGCTGAGAAAAGTCCCTCCCAGCTGTCACTATCTCAGACCCCTCCTTTAAAGTGCAGGCATTGTACTTCCCATTTCCAGGACTCAAGTCCAATTAAATCAATTAACTGGTTTCCTGAATCCCTTCACAAATGTTACCCTGCTCACACTCCAACAGATCGTCATGTCCCAAAACCATTCGTCTCCATTCACTCCTATCTAACACGCTCACACATGCTTGCTGGAAGTCCAAGCCCTCGCCCACAAAACCTCCTTTACCCCTTCCCTCCAACCTTTTCTAGGACGACCCCTACCCCGCCTTCCTTCCCTACAGATTTATACGCTCTCCAAGTCATTCTACTTTGATCCATTCTCTCTAAATGACCAAACCACCTCAACAACCCCTCTTCAGTCTTCTGACAAATACTTTTAGTAACTCCACACCTTCTCCTAATTTCCACATTCCGAATTTTCTGCATAATATTTACACACACATTGCCCTTAGACAGGACATCTCCACTGCCTCCAGCCTCCTCCTCGCTGCAGCATTTGCAACCCATGCTTCACACCCATATAAGAGTGTTGGTACCACTATACTTTCGTACATTCCCTTCTTTGCCTCCATGGATAACGTTTTTGTCTCCACAGATACCTCAATGCACCACTCACCTTTTTCCTTCATCAATTCTATGGTTAACCTCATCCTTCATAAACCCATCCGCTGACAAGTCAACTCCCAAATATCTGAAAACATTTACTTCTTCCCATAATCCCTCTCTCCAATGTGATATCCAATTTTTCTTTATTTAAATCGTTTGATACCCTCATCACCTTACTCTTATCTATGTTCACTTTTAACTTTCTACCTTTACACACTCTCCCAAACTCGTCCACTAACCTTTGCAACTTTTCTTTAGAATCTCCCATAAGCACAGTATCATCAGCAAAAAGTAACTGTGTCAACTCCCATTTTGCATTTAATTCTCCATAATTTAATCCCACCCCTCTCCCCAACACCCTAGCATTTACTTCTTTTACAACCCCATCTATAAATATATTAAACAACCATGGTGACATTACACATCCCTGTCTAAGACCTACTTTTACCGGGAAGTAATCTCCCTCTCTCCTACACACCCTAACCTGAGCCTCACTATCCTCATAAAAACTCTTTACAGCCTTCAGTAACTTACTACCTATTCCATACACTTGCAACATTTGCCACATTGCTCCCCTATCCACTCTAGCATATGCCTTTTCTAAATCCATAAATGCAATAAAAACTTCTCTACCTTTATCTAAGTACTGTTCACATATATGCTTCACTGTAAACACTTGATCTACACATCCCCTACCCACTCTAAAGCCTCCTTGCTCATCTGCAATCCTACTCTCTGTCTTACCTCTAATTCTTTCAATAATAACCCTGCCATACACTTTACCTGGTATACTCAGTAAACTTATTCCCCTATAATTTTTACACTCTCTTTTATCCCCTTCCCTTTATATAATGGAACTATACATGCTCTCTGCCAATCCCTAGGTACCTTCCCTCTTTCATACATTTATTAAACAAAAATACCAACCACTCCAGCACTATATCCCCCCCTGCTTTTAACATTTCTGTCATGATTCCGTCAATTCCAGCTGCTTTACCCCCTTTCATTCTACGTAATGCCTCACGCACCTCCCCCACACTCACATCCTGCTCTTCTTCACTCCTAAACGATGTTGTACCTCCCTGGCCAGTACATGAAATTACCGCCTCCCTTTTTTCATCGACATTTAAAAGTTCCTCAAAATATTCCCGCCATCTACCCAATACCTCCAGCTCCCCATCTACTAACTCCCCTACTCTGTTTTTAACTGACAAATCCATTCGTTCCTTAGGCTTTCTTACCTTGTTTATCTCACTCCAAAAATTTTTCTTGTTTTCAGCAAAATTTCTTGACAGAGCCTCTCCCATTCTTTCATCCGCTCTTCTTTTGCACTCTCTCACCACTCTCTTCACCTTTCTTTTACTCTCCATATACTCTGCTCTTCTATTAACACTTCTGTTTTGTAAAACCTCTCATAAGCTACCTTTTTTCTTTTATCACACCCTTTACTTCTTCATTCCACCACTCACTCCTCTTTCCTCCTGCACCCACCCTCCTATAGCCACAAACTTCTGCCCCACATTCTAATACTGCATTTTTAAAACTATCCCAACTCTCTTCAACCCCCCCACTACTCCTACTTGCACTAGCCCACCTTTCTGCC
Organism: Cherax destructor; assembly: GCA_009830355.1. Lineage (NCBI taxonomy): Eukaryota > Metazoa > Arthropoda > Malacostraca > Decapoda > Parastacidae > Cherax > Cherax destructor. The sequence continues at coordinate 5,096 of WNWK01013781.1, read as the reverse complement.
AATAGTTGCTTATATCTCACCCTAACTTCCTCCTCCCTTAGTTTATACACTTTTACCTCTCTCTTACTTGTTGTTGCCATTTTCTTTTTGTCCCATCTACCTTTTACTCTAACTGTAGCTACAACCAAATAATGAATATTATGTGCTAAGTAAATACATAACTACTGGGCCACCCCGCCTTGGTGGGATACAGTCGGTTTATTGAAAGAAGATGTGACTTTAGAAGTGATGAAAGATTATCATCACTAATATTATTGAAGATTTTACCTAAATTGTATGGTAAATCAAAGACTATCTCCACTTTGTTTTTTTGTCTTCCTCCTCTCTTTCTCCCGTCTCTGTCCTCCTCTCGTATATATACTGGCTCCCTTTCCTTCATGTGTTAGTGTGTGGCAAGTTATTCATAATTACTGTCACTGAATAAGTAAATAAACAAATAATTACTAAATACAGTGGACCCTCGTTTTTTTTTAATTAATCCATTCCAGAGAGTGTGACTAATGGCAAAATTGATGAGTTGCAAAACCATTTTCCCCATAAGAAATAATGTAAATCCAATTAATCCATTCCAGACACCCAAAAGTATTAAAACAAAATATAGATGTACATACACAGAAAACAATGAGACATGAAGAATAAAACAATAATAACATAACACTTACCTTTATTGAAGATTCTTCTTAGTGTATGGAAGACGGGAGGAGGGAAGAGGATGGAGAAATTACTGTTTGGAAGGGAAATCCCCTTTCATAAAGACTTCAGGTATCAAGTCCTTTTCCGGGGTTACTTCCCTTCTTTATTTTTTAATGGCACTAGGACCAGCTTGAGAGTCACTAGACCCCTGTTGCACAAAAAAACTGTCCAGAGAGCTCTTGCAGCTGTATCCTCTACGACAATCACTACCACCATCACTACCACCCTCTACCACCATCACAACCACTACCACCCTCTACCACAATCACTACTACCCTCTACCACCATCACTACTACCCTCTACCACCATCACTACCACTCTCTACCACCATCACAACCACTACCACCCTCTACCACCATCATCACAACCACTACCACCATCACTACCACCCTCTACCACCATGACAACCACTATCACCCTCTACCACCATCACTACCACCCTCTACCACCATCACAACCACTACCACCCTCTACCAAAATCACAACCACTACCACCCTCTACCACCATCACAACCACTACCACCCTCTACCACCACCACTCTCGTATTTTTCTACAAACTTTTTCTTGAATTCTATCGTGTTTCTCACATTCTTTACCAAACTGCTGGCACTAGAAGCTTTCTTTGGGCCCATGGTGGCTTATATAGAAGTTGCAAGCACTAAAACGAATGGAATATTACGAAATGTATCATATGAACGCGTGGGATCGTGCTCACTCGCTGATAAACAATGGTGCACGGGACCAACGACTATTTGCGAGTCAAACAACAATTCGCGAGTCAATATTTTGACGAAAAAACGTTACGATTTTCGAAAATTATGAATTCCGATGCTTACGAAAAACAAGGGTCCACTGTACTAGTATTGGAAAGTAAATAGGTGAATACAAGTTGGGGACTTGCTGCCTTCATGCTGGGTAATTATCTCAAGTTTTATCTCCAAAGAAATTGCTTTTGTACCATCGTAAAGTCGAACCATTGTAAGTCGAGGAGCACCTATACTACTGATCTTTACTTTTATGTGTGTTTCTTAATATATACTGTCTTGTAGTGTTCCTCTTGAGTTTAGGAGTCCTGGGCTCAGACTGGGCCACAGGGACTTTTTTTTTTTTTTTTTTATACTACACCAACCAGAAGAAACACTTTGACCATCACTGTCTTTCCAGAGCCATCCCAGTACTACAGTTCAGATGTCCCTTCAACCTCAAACAAGCAACTTTACTTCTGAAGATTAAGACACATGTGCAACAGTTGGGTATCTTTATTGATGAAAAGTTTGGCCTACACAGTAGGCTTCTTTAGTCACATACAGAGGCAGCAGGTGTAGTAGTGAAATAAAGGTGATGTAATCAGTCCGTCAACCTTGGAGAAAAAGTATTTGAAGTGATCAGTCCCCTAGCCTGGATAAGAGCTTCTCCAGGCTGAGGGACTGACTACCTCAAATACTTTTTAGGTTAGGTAAGGTTCGTCAGGAAACAGGACGAGTGTTTTTTGGCACAGGTAATGATTCGCTGTTGGAGCTTTTGGTCATCTGACCGAGGCCTTCTGCTGGCTTACCATTCCACCTCTTTAAAAATTATGGTAATAGTTATAACCATTTAGTAAAATATTTTTTCTCCAAGGTTGATGGACTGGTTACACCATCTTTATCTCACTACTACACCTGCCTTTGTATTTCACTGAAGAAGCCTACCGAGTAGGTGAAGCATTTCAACAGTAAAGATACTTGACTGTTGTACATGTGTCTTAATCTTCTTGTTAGTATTTTATACCATTTTCAATATAACTTTACTTATGTAAAGTGGTGTACTGTACAGTATACAATTTGAGTAATTGATATATTAAAACTCACTAATAATTATTACACAATGAGAGATATAGTGCGTGAGAATATGAATACATACATACTACTTAGTGTATTCTGTATTGAAGGTTTTTCAGTAGTTCAGTAAAAAGTTCTAATTAGGGTTACATTAAGGATGAAGCTAGATGTCTGAGTTAGTACAAAGAAATGCCTTTCTAGTAATAAATGAGTTGAAGGAAGAATAGAACAAGAACAGGGACAATATTGGATGAGGGGGTTTCATGACTAAAGTTTGGCTAATTGGTTTCCTAGAATTGCTTCATAAACGTTACTTTGCTCACACTCCAACAGCACGTCAAATGCATCAGTTTGCTGTGTATTGTAATATGCAAAAGCAGTGCCAATTGTTCAGTGATGTGTATACTTTTTTTTTTTTTTTTTTTTGACTTTATATTAGTGGATCAGTTTTCTCTGTAATATAGAAGAGCAATGTTGCTTGTCTACTAATGTGTGCAACATGTTCTTCCCTTCCAGCTGTACCTGCTATTAAAAGACTGGCCATTAGTGTCCCCAGAGATAGCTATGGAGCTGCTACAGTGCAAGATTGCTGACCCAACCGTACGCATGCATGCGGTAAAGTCCCTTGACAAGGGCCTTCCAGATGAAGGCCTCTTTCAGGTTAGTCTTCCTATAAGGCACACCCTAGCATTTCTGCTTCAAATATGTGGCTCTACATTTTCATAATGTACAGTCAGTCTTTATACTATATAAAATTCACAGTACTGGAGAGCCCCACATATTTACCATCCTCTTTTTGGTGTCCATGTTTTTGGTGGTTTTCGATTGATCATTCATAATTTTTGCTGATTTTCCACTTTTCCGGCATTTTTGCACAACGGTTGTGTAAGGAAGGGAGACCGATGCCATATTTTAACCCTTTCAGGGTCCGTGCCGTAGTTCTACGGCTTTGAGTTGAGGGTACAAACCGTAGTTCTACGCCATGAGATCAGCTCACTCAGATAAGCTGAGAGCGGTAAATTTGGGCTTAGATATGAGAGAATACATCTACGTGGTAAGTGTGCACCACATAAAACAAATCCAGCAATACACAGTGCATAATGAGAGAAAAAACTGAGACCGTAATTTTCTATTAAAACAGCAACTTTGCGGTGTTTTTTACGTATGTTTTTTATAGTTGTATTTGCGATTTCTTGGTCTCATTTGATAGAATGGAAGATATATTACAGAAATAGAGATGATTTTGGTTGGTTTTAGTACTGGAAATAGCTTGAAACTGAGCTCAAAGTAGCGGAAATGATTAAGTAAGTAAGAGTAAACAAATGACCTCACACGTCTAATACACGCCAGCTGGTGAGTCTAATATACGTTCACAAATGTGGTGATATTATTTATACAATTATTACAATAGTATTGCATAATAGTAAATCTTCCATTTTTTTTGTTTGAATAAAAATTCATTATGTTAATAAAAAATGAAAATGGAATCCATTTGTAAAGCCAGAAAACGTAACTAATGAACAGAGGAAATGTTAGTTTAGTGTCAGGAATGTCTGCATTGTTTATTCTGGACCCTATTTTGAAATTGGAGTATTTTGAACTTTGCATTAAATTGGCCAAATTACCAATTTCCGATCACTTTAGTTTGTAGTTGAAACAGTTGACTGGGCGATTTCTTGTGCTTAATCGATAGAATAGAAGTAATACTAGCGAAATAGCTAAGAATTTGGTCGACTGGAATAATGTGTAATTGGCCTAAAATGGGAGTCAAAGTCAGCAAAATCGCTGATGTGTAAATATTGCTTACACATCAAAATTCGCGAGAGCATAATTTCATCAAATTTCCATAAAATTTTGTACTTTGTGTTTTATTACCTTCAGAAAAAAATTCTCTACCATTTCATAAGAAAAAAATAATTTTTTTTTTTTTTTAAATTCTCGGACCCTAGTGCACACTTTGAAATTTGGCCTCTGGACCCTGAAAGGGTTAAGGTAGGTATTTTATTTACTGTTTCATCCACAGAATGAAACTTTTGACAATGTTTCAATCCATCTTAAGAATAATAATAATAATATTAATAATAATATTTTTTTTATTTCAGCATAATACAATGTTTGTACAAAGATGGTTGACATTTAGGTGTACATGAAGAAAGCCCCTAGTGATGCAGAGCATTTTAGTCAAACTTAAGCCAAACTTAAGACTAAAATGGCAATAGCTAATTTTTTTTTTTTTTTTTTTTTTTCAACAAGTCGGCCGTCTCCCACCGAGGCAGGGTGACCCAAAAAGAAAGAAAATCCCCAAAAAGAAAAAACTTTCATCATCATTCAACACTTTCACCACACTCATACATAATCACTGTCTTTGCAGAGGAGCTCAGATACTACAGCTGAGAAAAGTCCCTCCCAGCTGTCACTATCTCAGACCCCTCCTTTAAAGTGCAGGCATTGTACTTCCCATTTCCAGGACTCAAGTCCAACTAAATCAATTAACTGGTTTCCCTGAATCCCTTCACACAATGTTACCCTGCTCACACTCCAACAGATCGTCATGTCCCAAAAACCATTCGTCTCCATTCAC